>JAMLFT010002127.1:0-27086 GCA_026544285.1 Pachyrhizus erosus | reverse complement strand
AAAAAAATTATATAAATATATTTTATTTGTCACTTTTAAATTTACAGAAACAAAGATAATTGAGAAAAGAATGTATAAGAATTTTTTCAGAATTTTTAGAAGTCAAAAAAATTTATAAAAATAGAAAAATAAAATAAAAAGAAAAAGAAATAAGAAAATAAAATAAATAAAAGAGAAAAAGGGAAAAAAGAAAGAAAAAAATGAAAACACGCTGCCAGGATTCAAACCCAAGACACCAGGGTTAGAACGCATCGTTTTAACCAACTGTGCTATCCACGTGGGTAGTTACTCACATGCATGCTAAACATAAAAAGGTATAACACGTGGCTAACTTAAAAAATAAAACGAAAACGCGAACAAGGGGTAGCTGGGATTCGAACCCGTGCCCTTGATGCGTTTAGAGGAATAGAAGAGTCGTTTTGCCAATTAGACCGCTAGGCCCATCGCTGACATTTACTTGAATTAAAATCATTTTATCCCTTCCTTTTGAGTCATCTTCTTCAGTCTTCTTCCAAACCGCCATTGACGAGTTTCGAAAACTCTGCTAACTGTCGCCCCAGCTCAGCCTACAACCGCCGTGACTCATCAAACCTACCCTAGGCCTAAAACGAATAAAATACCACCGTAGATGGTGGCTGGAGGCTATAAATAGTCATAACCAGAAGCTTGAAAACTCAAAAAATGCAGAAAAAAGTTCTCATTCGAATTAACTCTCTGATCCACTAAATTCCTTCAAATTAATTCCATTAGCTTCGTATAGTGTCCATAAACGTTTTAGGAGGAAGAAATCGAAAAAACAAGCTCAAAAATGCAAAGAACCCGAACCTCCATTAAAGGAAAAGTCGAGCTTTGAGTCAAGGTAGGAGGAGTCTTCTTTTCTTCTAATTTAAATTATAGAACTCTTTTATATCATGTATATTTCGTTTCTGCTTAGTTACGAGCTCTAAAACTCCATGAATTTCTAGAATCGAAGAGAAAACTTCTATTTTTGAATGAAAGAAAAACCTTCTTCAATTGGCCAATAGAGAAACTCTGAGTTCAAGTTGAAACTCAGGATAGTTCGCCTTAATCCAATGAATAATTCTATAAAAATAATTAGGCCTAAATTGATCTAGAATGAAAAACCACAAATTGAATTTCTGGTTCGAAACCCCTTTTCAGAGGCTGAAGATGACCAAATCACCAAAATGCCTCTTCCTTTTAAAATTTTCTTTTAAAACTGTTTTGATAAATTCAGGCCTCAAATGACCTCAAAAAATTCTGAAAATTTGTCCCAAGACTGTGTAATAGGAGAGTAATAGGGTAGAGGCATTATTTTTCTGAAATTTGTAAAAATAAAAATTATTTTTATAAAATACCCAAAATACCCCTACTTGAATAAAAATTTATTTTTGACCACATTCAGAAGAAAAGTCTCAATAACTCTTTTCAGAATCCTTCCTTACATTTCCTAAAACTTGTAAAAATTTTCTTTTACCAGAAATCCATTGGAAATAAAATTTATTTTTTGAAAATGACCATTTTGCCCTTAGCTTTAGAATTATTTAATTTTGTTAAAAGAAATAGAACTTTTGGTCTAGAAAATAATAAAGAAGTATAGAATATGTAATATCTTATTTATTAGTAAATTATACAAAGGAAATCCACTAGAAATGGGATCAAATAATATTTTGAAGAAAATTCCCAACATACCCTCAAAAATTTTATATAGGATATATTTTCCAATTTTTGTAAGGATAAATAAATTCTATAATTTATAATTATTGTGGAGATTAAAATTCACCTTAAAAGGAAGATCAAAAGATGTCAAAATTTCCAAAAAGGAAAATGACCAAAATATCCCTACATTCAGTTAAAACCATAATTTCCTATTTTCTTAGTCAGAACTTTGGCCAAACTTTTTAACTACCCTAATAAGTACATATTTGGTTATAAATCTCAAGGATTTGAGAGTTTTTTTTAAAAGAAAACCATGTCAATTTATGGATGATAGAAAAATAACCTTGTGATACAAGTCTTTCACATAAATGATGCTAATATCTTGATGAATCTTCTTGATGTTAACCAACTCAAATAATACATATCATTACATCAAATCAAGAGATAATTAGATCGGTAAGTCTTCGTAATTGAAAGAGATTCCCCTAAAGCTAGAGATAGGATGGATGATGGCCAAGTAAGGATCTTCAGATCAGAAGATTCCAGAGAATTTGGTACATAGAAGAGTTGATTGACTGAAGTAAGGGTGGATAGATAAATCAAGAGTGGAATTAAAGAATGAAGAATTGCAATGGGTTGACTACAGAAGGTACCTGAGGAATGTATGCAGGCTGTGAAAGTCCTTGGGGGTGTTTAGGCACCAAGTTTGTGAATTGCTAGAGTTATGGAGTCATAATGCTGGCTTGGTAACCCCAACAAAGCAGAGCATTACCAGAGTTAGTAGAGAGTATCTAAACCATGTACCAGCTTGAGATATGTACTCTTGACTGTCACCCAAAAGTGTTGCAACCTATGGAATTACTATTATGACTGCATAAGTCCTCTGGTGAAAAGGAGTAAATAAGGCGGCAAGGGATCCCTATAGTCGATAAAAACTTCTTTAGGATACGGTGAGATGAAATAGACGTATTTACATATGTGTATGTTTTGTATGTGATTAACCCGATATTCTAACATTATATAAATAAACTTGAGAATCAAAGATTCACTCCTACAACTAACCATTTTAGCAAACGATGTCTGAAGAATTTCACCCACTCTTCCATTTTTCGGTTACTCCCTTATGTGGCGATGGTCTAGAGACCCACTGTATCAATTATATACATATACTGGATATGTGAGTTTCACTTTCTTTCATGCAGCTCCCTTATCTCCCACTTCCTACGGACAAATCGATCTCCCAATTGTTTTAACTCAGGTGGAACCTCCGAGGGTTTCAGTATCACCTCCTAGTTTCCCCTCTCAGCCTAGAAGGAGACGTCCACGTAACTCTTCTATTGGTCATGCCAAGATTAGAATAGCCAGACCTGTCCCCAACATTGACATATAGGAGGAAGAGGATCCTTCGGAAGATCCGGGAGACAATGCTTAATCTTTCTCTTATGTTATCAATAATGTATCATATAAGCTTTTGTGTAACTTGAACAAGCAACTGTTATGTTTTGAGATATTTTGTGTAATGAAAGATAGTTGTCGCAAATGTAACTTAGGAATTTTTACTCAGTATAGCTAAGTAGTTTTTATATATATGTGTTTTGAGTAAATAAAAAAAAATAGACGTTACAAAAAATCCCACAAGTAATGATTTTGATTTTTTATTTGAATATTTCTAGTAAATAAAGTTAATTTACTATAATTGAATATAAAATAAATGTGCTTTGAGGAAAGAACATTTAGATAAAATTTTAATTTTTTTTAAGTTATATGAATATGAGTTTAAATTTAACTACTTTAAAACATTTTTAATAACAATAATTAAAAATAATTTTAATGTGATAAACATTTTTATATAAGAGTGAGAATTATGAATTTTAATAATAATATCAATTTTTTAAAATTATTTATTTTAGAAAATTAAAATAATATTAATTAGTTTTAATTTTCATATCATGAAATAAAAATACTACTGAAATGAGAAAATAGTATAATTAAATAAAATTTTGATAATTTCAAATATTTATGGTTTTTATTTTTAAATTTATTTTAGATCTCAGATTCTTTTTAAAATTTTACTTTTTTTGTTAAATAGTTTTTGAACTATATATTAGATACTTTTTAATATATATTAACATTATTGAATTCTGTTTAAAAGTATTGTTTGTAATTTCCAAAAATATTTTGAGCAATAATATAGAAGTTTTTATTATTTTATCTTGTCAATTAATACTTAAGTTTATTTAATTAATATTATATATAGTAAAATATTTACAAATGATATTTAAAATTAATTTTTATCAATAAAAATAATTTTTAATATTTTAGAATTAAAATTTTTAAATCTATTCATTGCATGAAATAAAAGAACTTTACTAAAATGAGTATATAATATGGTTAAATAAAAGTATTGATGTTTTATTACATTTATAATTTTTTCTTTAAATTAATTTAGATTTAAGATTTTTAAATTTTATTTTGAAGTTAAGGGTTTAAATTCTTAATTACAAAAATATGTTTATTAAACACTGTTGGGGTACAAGATGAATCATAACCCTCTAAAATTTTATATTATACAAAATAGATACTAAATTATTCTTATGTATGTTATATTGCGTCCTTCGCCTATCTTATAAACAATAGAACATGTTGTGTCTAAATATTTATTATAAAATTATTATGTTAATGATCTAATCTTTTGTGTAAGGAATCTTCTTTCATCCTTCATAAGATTTGTTGAAATTTGCATTAAATTTCATTTGAGTTGAGGGGGACTTCTTTAGCATTGAAATTTGTGCTAAAAAGTGTTTAGAGATCTACTCAAGTATATGAAAAGTGACCAAACTTTTAAATTATATAGGAGTCTACAAAAAGAGATAAGCAAACAGTTTTATCAAAATAAAATGACTAGTTGGTGAAAGACATTTAATACAACAATTAATATCAAGTCAGAGACTCACCAACCAATTAAGAAAAAAGGTCGTTGTAAGACAACAATTATTTAAAAAAAAAACCTATAAATAGTTGGAGATTTGAAACTTCTTATATAAGTTGTGGGATTTAATAGCGCAAAAACTTTGCTAATTTAAGGCCTCATTTCCTTTTGTTTAATTAAAATTTAAAGCTCTTAAATCTTTTGTATGTTTGAGAGTTAAACTTAGTAGTTTATTGTATATTCATTTGTATCAAACATTAACTGAGTTGTGAACACCCTATGAGATAAACAATCCTTAGTGGTACTAGTAGTGACGTATTAAAGAATACTAGAGGAGGCTAGTAAAAAATATACTTCATATAAAATCAGAAGTGATTTATTAAAAAAAATACTTGTAATCAATTTATGATATAGTAAAACTTGATAGTATGTCAAAAATTGGATGTAGTCTCAATATTAAAGATGAACCTCTATAAAAAACTTGAATGCCTATCTTTATTCCTTCTCGTTACTAACGTTTAAAGGAGAAGATTGTTGTCTTCTCACAAAAGTCTTAAAAAGATTTTCTCATAAAAGATTCTCTTTTAATTGTTGTTTGTATCTCTTTCAAGAAGTTTAATACATTTTAAAAAGTTTTACAACAATTTTTAAAAAATACAATCTACCATCACTTCTTGTGTTTCTCTTTATTTTACAAACACTTTTTCAACTATTTATTAAATTTATCTTAATAATTGTTGGAATTATTGACTTATGGTTAAATAAATTAATTTTTATCTTATAAAAATAATATTAAACAATAATATAAATAGTTTTTAAATATTTTATTTTTTGTAATTAATACTTAAATTTATTTATTTAATATTTTATATAATAAAATATTTTTAGATTATCTTTAAAATTAAATTTTATTAATTAAATTTTTTTACATTTCTAAAAATAAATGTATTGTTGTTATCATTAATATATTATGGTCGTGGAGATCAACAAGTGAGAGGTAACCTATTAAAAACTAAATTAAGCTTCAAATAATTTTCGGATCGCAGTCCACGTTTGTAAGTTATAGCCCCTAGTAGAAAATCAAGAGAGTCAATTAATCTCCAACGGACATTGCTACTTTCTCTCTCCTCTTTTCTGATCAAAGAAACCAATTGCTTCCATTTCTCTCAACCATCCCATGACCAAACCACAAAACTTATTGTAAGTAAGAAAAGTCTAATGTTATCTTGCTCTTCCTCAAGACATCACAATCATTGACAACAAAATTTTCCTTTTGCCTTAATCTTAAATTATGTGCCTGAATTGTGTCTCTAGGATAATTCTCAAAGTATGATATGTATTATTTCTTATGTAAGTAATGAGTAAGTGATTTTGTTTAATTTGGATTACCAATACCATGTTCAAGTCTATAATTTTTAGCCCCTTACCATATATTTGTTCAAAGGCTACTTATATTGCAAATTTTCTCTTGATATGTATACTTTCACATTCATTTCTTGTACAGGAGGTTAGGCTTTTTTCCCTT
Organism: Pachyrhizus erosus; assembly: GCA_026544285.1. NCBI lineage: Eukaryota > Viridiplantae > Streptophyta > Magnoliopsida > Fabales > Fabaceae > Pachyrhizus > Pachyrhizus erosus. The sequence continues at coordinate 20,973 of JAMLFT010002127.1, read as the reverse complement.
TTCTTTCTTGAGATTAATCCTTGATTGTTTTGTTCAGTAACAGAACATTGTAGATATAGCAAATTATAGACATAAAGAAGAAAAATGTCATCAAAGCCAACCATGTACGAACCAAAAAATATCCTCATAACTGGAGCAGCTGGTTTCATAGCCTCACATGTTACTACCAGGATAATTAACAAGTACCCTAGCTACAAGATTGTAGCTCTTGATAAACTAGATTATTGCTCCACTTTCAAGAATCTGCAGTCATGTGCTTCATCAGCAAACTTCAAATTCATCAAGGGTGATATAGCTACTGCTGATATTGTGAATCATATTTTGGTAGAAGAGGAAATAGACACCATTATGCATTTTGCTGCTCAAACACATGTGGACAATTCATTTGGAAACTCAATGGAATTCACCTACAACAATATCTATGGCACTCATGTGCTTCTTGAAGCCTGCAGGGTTTCCAATTGTGTCAAAAGGTTCATTCATGTTAGCACAGATGAAGTCTATGGTGAAACTGACTTAGAGGCTAATATTGGAAACCAAGAAGCGTCTCAGCTTCTACCAACCAATCCTTATTCTGCAACAAAAGCAGGTGCAGAAATGTTGGTCATGGCTTACCACAGGTCATATGGTCTTCCAATTATAACTTCTAGAGGCAATAATGTTTATGGTCCCAACCAGTACCCAGAAAAGCTTATTCCTAAATTCATTCTTCTTGCCATGAAGGGTGAGAAGTTGCCAATCCATGGAGATGGATCCAATGTGAGGAGCTACCTCCACTGTGGGGATGTGGCAGAAGCTTTTGATGTCATACTTCACAAAGGAGAGATTGGCCAAGTTTACAACATTGGTACTAAGAAAGAAAGGAGTGTGTTAGATGCGGCAGGGGAAATCTGCAAGCTCTTTAAATTGAATCCTAAAGATGTTATTGAGTTTGTTCAAGATAGGCCTTTCAATGATAAGAGATATTTCCTAGATGATCAAAAGCTCAAACAACTTGGTTGGGAGGAGAGAACTCCTTGGGAGGAAGGACTTAAGATGACAATTGATTGGTACAAAAAGAATCCTGATTGGTGGGGTGATGTATCCACTGCTTTAAATCCGCATCCACGTTTTTCGGCTATGAATCTCTCTGATGAAGCTCAATGGTCCTTCCAATATGGATACTCAAGGCTTGCAAGATCATATACTGAAATTGGTAGAAACAATTCAGGATTGAAGTTTTTGATATATGGGAGGACAGGTTGGATTGGGGGTTTGTTGGGAAAGCTTTGTGATGAAGAGAGAATTGATTGGGAATATGGGAGAGGAAGATTGGAAGATAGGAAATCACTTATGGAGGATATAAGGAGGATAAAGCCAACCCATGTATTGAGTGCAGCAGGTGTCACAGGAAGGCCTAATGTTGATTGGTGTGAATCACACAAGGCTGAAACAATAAGGACTAATGTAGTGGGAACTTTAACACTGGCTGATGTTTGCAAGGAACATGGCTTATATATGATGAATTTTGCAACTGGTTGCATATTTGAGTATGATAAAGAGCATGCCCTAGGGTCAGGCATTGGGTTCAAGGAAGAGGACAAGCCAAATTTCATTGGTTCCTTCTATTCAAAGACCAAGGCCATGGTAATATCTATGAAATTTCTATTAATCTTATTTATAGTAGTATCATCGATTAGAGGGGACAAAATGAGTCAGGCTAGCCATGTAGTGTTGAACTAGTCCAATGAAATGTAGTTTTTTTTAGTGATGGACCTTTTTAGTCCAATCCGATTTTGGCCTGATTCAGGTTTAACCTGTAAAAACCTACCAAAAGCATGAAAAAATTGGGTTTTCACTGAATTTAGGCTTCACTTTAGAAGCCTAAATTGAATCTAGATTTTTTTGGCCCCTCCCTCTATAGCCCATAACTTGCACCATGTCAGGTAGCTTATTTTGGCAACTTAACCATTGATATAAATTTCTAAGTAAATTTGGCTTATTTGATGCCTACTTTAACTTACTTTTGCTTTCTCACAAGAGACTACCAACAAACAAAACATAACTGGCAATTATCTATTAACAAAAGGGAAAAGTTTAAGTATGATCCATCATGCATATTTATATTTTCTTGCAATGTTAATCATATTTAAGGATATGGCAAAATACATGCAGGTGGAGGACCTTCTAAAAAATTATGACAATGTCTGCACATTGAGAGTTAGAATGCCAATATCATCAGACCTTAGCAATCCAAGAAACTTCATCACAAAGATTTCTCGTTACAACAAAGTGGTAAACATTCCTAATAGCATGACAGTGCTAGACGAGCTCTTACCTATATCCATTGAAATGGCTAAAAGGAACTTGAAAGGGATTTGGAACTTCACCAACCCAGGAGTCATTAGCCACAATCAGATATTAGAATTGTATAGGGATTACATAGACCCGCAATTTAAATGGGAGAATTTTGATTTGGAAGAACAAGCAAAGGTAATAGTTGCTCCCAGGAGTAACAATGAAATGGATGCTTCCAAGCTCAAAAACGAGTTCCCAGATTTGTTGTCCATCAGAGATTCCATTATCAAGTTTGTCTTTGAGCCCAACAAGAAAACTTGAGGATGTCACAGGTTTTGCACTTTTCATATACCTTGGTATCTTAACTTTTACGTGGAAGGCTGATTGTAAGAATTCAAACACAGGTTTTTGTGTTTTGTTCTTTTTGTAATTTATGTAGTTTCCATATTCTTTTATATCATACGCTTTGTAGATTACAAGTTATGTAAAAAAAGTATTGGCATTTTACCAATTTGGACGAGTAATGATTATCGTCCCATTGGATTTGTATCACTCAGCATTTATTCAGATTTATGGATAATTATTTGAATAAATACAATTCATTTTATTTCAAAAGTAGTTACGAACAAATAAACATGATTATATATATAATTATTGTTGTAGTTAATATTAATCATTTGTAAAACAAAATAAATCATTATAATTTTTTTTAAGAATTTCATGATACTATTAATTATTAATAAAGTAAAGTTAATTACTATTATACATTTTAAAAATAATATAACACTATTAGTTATATAAATAATTATATACAATTACATTCATTTATTACTAATTAGGTATGAGATAAATTTAACTACATTTATATATTTATGAATCAAAATTACATGATTATAATATTTGAAAGATAAAAATAACACTTAAACCTATCTTATTCCACTCTCTTAATTCTACACATGCATCATTTGCATCTATATACTAGCCATAATTTATAGAATCATGAATATTTGCAACTGATAATTTCTACATTTGAAGGATTTATTTCATTTAAGAAAAAAGCAACAAATAAGGAGCCCTGAATCAAGAAATTTCACACCGATGAAGTCGTGTTCATTTTCATTATTTGAGGCTCCAACTCCTTGCTGCTGGTACTACTACTAACCAACTTTAACACCGATGTAGGAGAAATATACTGGGAAGACCCCACACCCTTTTATCCTCTCTTGATCTCGTCCAACCTTGATATCATTGTAATCAAATCCAAAGTTAAATTGTATGTCACTGCTGATATGAACTATAATCTCTCTGTAAACTTTGCAGACATCAAGAAACAAAAACAACACATGATCTGAAATTAAATTTGCACAATGTACTATAGACTAGTCGTTCCAACCCACTTGTGTGCTACCTTGATAGATAGAACACGAAACACGACCATTCAAGATTGGTCCCTTAAGAATGATGCAAAAGATAAAACCTAACAAGTAAGGTTGTGGAGGGCAAGGAATAGTTATTGAACTCTCTGCTACACGTAACCGACACTCATCTGTAACATGGTCTCCCGTGAGAATGAAACATCCACCACCAGAATATACACGGTGTTTGTGCATGTAGGAGGGTATACTGCTTTGTAACATGTGTTGAAACACCAACTGTTGAGTGATGTCTGTTTTCAGCAAAGTGCAGTTAAAGGCCCTAAAGTGTTCAAGATATGGTGGAAGCTTTGGCAGTGACACGAGTTTCCTGCAATCATCTAGCCAGAGTGTTGCCAACATTGAAAGGTTTTGCATATTTGCAGGCAAGCTCTCAACACTAGTTCCGCGAAGGTCTAGATTCCACCAGGATCTTGTTTCACCTCCATTCCTAAAAAATAACTCATCAAGCCAAGGTTTGTCATTTCAAACACTTTAAGAATTTCAATTTTAAACTCCTTTATGAGTTTCTCATCATTTCTTGTCACAAACAAATAATCAACATAGACAACAATAATGATTAAATTTGAATCTACTAACTTCACATGTAATGTAGCTTCACTTGGGCTTTTGACAAATCCAAGATTTTGATGATGATCATTTATCTTGCTGTACCAAGCCCTAGGAGCCCGTTTAAGACCATATAAAGCCTTTTTGAACTTGTAAACTTTCTCCTCCTCTCCTTTGATTTGAAACCCCTCAAGATGCTCTACATAAATCTCCTCCTACAAGTAACCATTTAGAAAAACAGATTTTACATCTAAATGATAAACTTTCCACCCTTTATATGCAACCAAGGCAAGTAGCATTCTAATTGTATCAAAGTGTACAACTGGAACAACGTTTTTTAAAATTCAATCTAAACACCTAACCTTATTTATTTGTAGAACTGTATGTATTAAGCTTGGTTTTATAAACCCATTTGACTCTTATAGGTTGCTTGTGTTGAGGTCTGTCCACTAGCTCCTATGTGTCATTTTTTTTTATCATCTTCAGCTCTTCCTTCATAGTATTTACCCACTTTTCATCCTTTTGAGCTTCTTCATATTTTGTAGGTTATAAGAAATCAATATTACTCCTATAATAAATCTCAAATAAAGATCTTGTATCTCTAACAGGAATATCATTTACATAATCATCAAAGAATTGTGGGATTTCTGGCAGTTGCTTGCTTATTAGCTCTTCCGAACTCCATTGTTGATCTTCCACGAATTTGACATCCTTACTCACAAGAATTTTTCCGTTTTGTGGTTGGAGTTGGAAAATTCTGTAAGCTTTGGAAGTGTTGCTTTATCCAATGAAAATTTCAAGTTCTGTCTTCTTATCAAGTTTGTCCCTTTTAACCTATGGAATATAAGAGAATCAAACATAACAAAAAATTTTTACATTTTGTAAATTTGGTTTGTATTCAAACTAGCCTTCAAATGGGTTTTTTTTTTTAAGAACTCTGGTTGGAAGCCTACTAAGCAAGAATATAGCAGTGTTTGCAGCCTTTGCCTATAACTTCTTTGCCAATTCCTTTTCATGTAGCATACACCTTGTCATCTCTATAATGCTTCTATTTTTTTTCCCACTTACACTATTCTGGTTGTGGAGTTTAAGGTACGGTGAGTTGGTGTTCTATACCAGTTTCTTCACAAATTTATCAAAGACATACTTTGTTTATTCCTTTCCCTTGTTAGACCTTATTGTTTGCAACTTGCAACCACTTTGATTTTCCACCAATGCTTTATATTTCTAGAAAATATTAGCAATCTCAGTCTTGAATTTGAAGAAATAAATCTAACAATATATCTAGTATAATTATGAATAAATGTAATATAGCACTTATTACCATTTAAAGATAATACTCTTTGAGGTCCCCCAACATTTGTGTGTAATAGTTGTAGCTTTTGAGTTGCTCTCCATGTTGCTTGATGGCATGATTTTCTAAGTAGCTTACCATATTGGCAAGCCACACAATAAACTAACTTGCCTTCAAGCATCAAGACATCTTTAACCAAGACACGCTTTTGCATGTATAAGAGTCTAGCAAGGTGGAAATGTCCAAGTCTTTTGTGCCATATTTTGACATTGATGATTGTGCTTGAGAAAACTATTTGCTTCTCCTCCATTAGATTTAGATCATAAATATTGGCTCTTATTTTCACTTTGAATACATTTTTTTTCTTTTACATCTTTGATCAAGCACCAATTACTTCAACTATGACTTTGAAGCCCTTTTCTACAAGTTGTGCAACACTGAACAAATTTTGGTTAATGTTAAGCACATATAAGACATCAGAGATATATTTTAGACCTGTCAAGCTTTCAATAACAATGGTCCATTTTGCCTTGATTGAGATGAAATCACCATTTCCAATCTTTACTTTGGAAAAGATGGTTGTGTCAAGCTCTTTAAAAAGCTTCTAGTCATTGGTCAAATGGTTTGTGCAATCGTTGTCTATTAACCATGCATCACTAGAACTATTGCTTATAGCAAAGCATGTTGCAACAAACGTTGCTCATGTTAAACATTAAACTCAAAACTATCAGTTTTGTTTTCAGGCAAGCAGGAATTTAAACGGTCAAGAATAATTACTTTTAATTCTAGTTTTAAATATCATTTATAGCATATTTCTACTTTTGAATGACATTTATAGCATAGCAGTTATCAGGAAATAAATTAGGAAATAAATGTGAATTTGAAAAGTCTATTGTGAGATTATTTAGAGACATCGTACTATTCATTGGAAAATGCAGAAAATAAAAACATATTCTTTATTCACAATTTGGTATTAGAGTTATGGCTAGTGTAACCAATAATAATCTGCCATTGCCCCTATTAACAAAGACAACAAACTACGGTAATTGGAGCAACCAAATAAAATCCCTTCTTGGATCTCAAGATGCTTGGGAGGTGGTACAAGAAGGTTTCGAAGAACCAAAAAATACCACGGGATACTCAGCAGCCTAAAACAAAACGTTGAAAGAGACACAGTCGAAAGATAAGACGACTTAGTACATGTATCGAGCTGTTGATGAGTCAATTTTTGAGAAGATTACTGGTGCATCAACTTCAAAGGAAGCATGAGACATTTTGAAAAAAGTGTTCAAGGGTGTTGATCGAGTTAAATAAATGCGTCTTCAAACTCTACAAGGTGCGTTGGAGGCCATGAAGATGAAGGATTTGGAAGATGTATTTGGTTACATTACTCGTGTGCAAATGGTAGCCAATAAAGTCAAATTCAATGGAGAAACTCTCACGGATGCAAGGGTTGTGGAGAAATTTCGGTCATTAACTGATGATTTTGAAAATGTTGTATGTGCAATCGAGGAGTCAAGAAATTTGGAAGAAATGACTGTTGATGATATCGCGAGTTCTCTTGAAGCACATGAACAACAAAAGAAGAGAAAGAAACTAGAATTCTTGGAGGAAGCCTTACAAACAAAGATGACCATCAAGGAAGACAAGGTGATGTATGCACAACATAGCCGAGGAAGAGGACGTGGATGCGGAGGTCGCGATTTTGGTCGCAACGGAGGTCGTGGTCGTGGAAACAACAATGAAGAGAAAGGAAACATGAACCAGCAAAATTGGCATGGACGAGGCCACAGTCGTGGAAAAGGTGGTCGTTCAAATCGTCCAAATGTTGAATGTTACAATTGCGAAAAATATGGACACTACGTAAAGGATTGCGATGCAGAGAAGAAAGTGAAAGAAAAAGCCAATTTAATTGAGGTAGATGAGACAAAAGATGAAGGAATTCACACGATGGAAAATGAAGGCGTCACTCTAGATAGTGACATGGTATGGTATTTGGAGATTGGTGCTAATAATCATATATGCGGACACAAACACCTCTTTGTTGACATACAAGAGATCGAAGACGGACATGTGTCTTTTGGATACTCAACGAAGGTTCCAATCAAAGGGCGGGGAAAAATATGTTTTTCCTAAAAGGAAGGAAAAGAAGGTACAATGGAGGACGTTTATTATATACTTGACTTGAAAAGTAATATTCTTAATATGAGACTATTATTGGAGAAAGGTTGTTCGATTATCATGAAAGATCGAATGTTGCACTTGAAGGACAAAAATGGACGAGTGCTCGCACACTGGAGATGACAAAGAATCGGATGTTCAAACTCAACTTAAAGAATATATAAGAGAGGTGTTTGCAAGTCAATGTGGAGGACAAAGCATGGTTATGATATTTACGATTTGGATACTTACATTACGACGGGCTAAAAGAGTTAGCAAACAAGAAAATGGTCCATGGGTTACCGAACATGGACTACATGAAGAAATTTTGTGAAGGTTGTGCATTTGTAAGCAAGCAAGAACAAATTTTCAAAAGAAGGCAGAATATCGTGCAAGGAGACCTCTCGAGCTGATTCATACCAACATATGTGGTCCAATCACTCCCAAGCCTTTTAGTGAAAAGAGGTATGTCATTATTTTCATTAATGACTATACAAGGAAGACTTGGGTTCATTTTTTAAAAGAAAAATCAAAAGCATTTGAGGTGTTCAAAAAATGCAAGGTGATGGTGGAGAAGACAACCAATTTATACATCAAGGCTTTACGGTCGGACAGAAGCAAAGAATACATGTCAACTGCTTTCACAAATTATTGTAAGGAACAAGGTGTCAAAAGATTTCTGACAACACCATATTCTCCTCAGCAAAATGGCGTTGCGAAAAGGAAAAATCGAACGATACTTGATGTGGTTCAATAAATGTTGAAGAGCAAAAACATGCCATAAGAATTTTGGGTGAAAGTATTGCAATGTGCTGTGTATGTGCAAAACTGATGCTCGCATACAAAATTGGTAAATCAAACATCGCAAGAAGCTTGGAGCAATCATAAACCAACTGTATCACACCTTAAAGTGTTTGGGAGTGTGGCCTATGCACATGTACCAGACCAAAGAAGAACCAAACTTGATGATAAAAATAAGAAATATGTGTTTATTGGATATGATGAGAAGACGAAAGCTTTTAAGTTGTTTGATCCAATTGACAAAAAGGTGATTATGAGTCGACACATACAAGTGAATGAAGAAAGCATATGGGACTTGAAGAACCAAATAGAGGCAAAATAAGAAGAGTCATTGAGTGTTGCACCAATAAATACTCCAATAATTTTCCCAAATCATGATGAAGAAGAAGAAGAGCTACACCAACCTAAGATGCGAAGCCTACAAGATCTATACGACTCAACTAATGAAGTGTATTTGATTTGCTTATTAGCAGACTTAGAGAACATTGCATTTGAGGAAGCAGTAAGAGACAAGAAATGGAAAGTTGCAATGGATGAAGAGATAAGAGCAATTGAAAAAAATGAAACGTGGGACTTAGTAGAGTTTCCAAAAGGATATAAACCCATAGGTGTGAAATGGGTATACAAGAAAAAGATGAATGCCCAAGGGGAGATTGAAAGGTACAAGGCATGCCTGGTTGCAAAAGGTTACAGACAAAAGATAGGAATTGATTATGATGAAGTTTTTGCTCCGATTGCAAGAATGGAGACAATTCAACTTCTTTTATCTCTTGCTGCACAACTTGAGTGACCAATGTAACAAATGGATGTGAAATTTGCATTTGTAAATAGAGTCCTTGAAGAAGAAGTCTATGTAGAGCAACCACTTAAGTATATGAAATTTGGAAAATAGAGCAAAGTGTTGAAGCTAAAGAAAACACTTTGTGGGTTAAAACAAGCACCCCAAGCATGGAACACCTGAATCGATACTTACTTTAAAATGAGTAAATTCTTGCAATGTCCTTATGAGCATACCCTATACATAAAGAAAGAAGAAGGTAATTTACTCCTTATTGCTCTTTATGTTGATGATCTTATTTTCATGGGGAGTAATGAGAAGATAGTTGAAGATTTTAAAGATGCTATGATGTGAGAGTTTGAAATGACAGACTTAGGATTGATGAAGTATTTTCTTGGCCATGAGATTAGATAAGGAGATTTTGGAATTTTTGTGTCACAAGAAGCATATGCAAAGGATATTATGAAGAAAAGTAAGATGGAAGATTGTAAATTTGAGGGAGGAGACCAAGTGAATGCAAATGAATATTGTAGTTTAGTAGGGAGTCTACGGCATCTCACATGTACATGGTCGGACATTGCGTATAGTGTTGGTATAGTAAGTCGATATATGGAGGATCAAAGACGCTCACACCTAAAATCTATTAAAAGAATTTTTCGATACATTTGAGGAACAAAATCACTCGGGCTACTCTTCTCAAAGACAAATGAATTTAAGTTGGTAGGATACTCTGATAGTGATTGGTGTGGAGATGTAGATTATCAAAAAAGTATAGTAGGATATGTGTTTTACATGGGGAATACAACATTCACATGGATCTCAAAGAAATAACTAATCGTAACTTTGTCAACTTGTGAGGCAAAATATGTTGCAATATCTTGGTGTGTGTGTCACACAATTTGGCTAAGAAATTTACTATATGAGTTAAATCTGCAACAACTTGAGACAACAAAAATACAAGTCGACAACAAATCAACTATTGGTTTAGCAAAGAATCCGTTTCATCATGAGAGGAGTAAGCATATTGATGCTCGTTTTCATTTTATTAGGGAACATGTGAAGAATGAAGAAGTAAAAATAGTGCATGTTGCAAATCATGACCAAGTAGCAGACATTTTTACAAAGCCTCTACCAATAATTCTATTTGAAAGCTTGAAGGGGATGATTGGAATGAAGGATCAGAAAGTTTTGAGTTTAAGGGAGGAATTTGTTAAATATTAAACTCAAAGCTGTCAGTTTTGTTTTCAGGCAAGCAGGAATTTAAAAGGTCAAGAATAATTACTTTTAATTCTAGTTTTAAATATCATTTATAGCATATTTCTATTTTTGAATGACATTTATAGCATAGTAGTTATTAGGAAACAAATGTGAATTTGAAAAGTCTATTGTAAGACTATTTAGAGACATTGTACTCTTCATTTGAAAATGTAGAAAAATAAAACATATTCTTTGTTCACACCAAGATGTTGCTCTACGTAGATTTCTTCTTCAAGGACTCCATTTAAAAATGTAGATTTTACATCCATTTGATAGATTGGCCACTCAAGTTGTGCAGTAAGAGATAAAAGAAGTTGAATTGTCTCCATTCTTGCAACCGGAGTAAAAACTTCATCATAATCAATTTCCATCTTTTGTTTGTAACCTTTTGCAACTAGGCGTGCCTTGTACCTTTCAATCTCCCCTTGCGCATTCATTTATTTCTTTTATACCCATTTTACACCTATGGGTTTATATCCTTTTGACAACTCTACTAAGTCCCACGTTTCATTTTTTTCAATTGCTCTTATCTCTTCAGCCATTGCAGCTTTCCATTTCTAGTCTCTTACTGCTTTCTCAAATGCAATGTTCTCTGAGTCTACTAATAAGCAAATCAAATGCACTTCATCAGTTGAGTCGTATAGATCTTGTAAGCTCCGCATCTTAGGTTGGTGTGGCTCTTCTTCTTCATCATCATGATCTGGGGAAATTATTGGAGTATTTATTGGTGCAACACTCAATGACTCTTCTTGTTTTTCCTCCATTTGGTTCTTCAAGTCCCATGTGCTTTCTTCATTCACTTGTACATGTCAACTCACAATCACCTTTTTGTCAATTGGATCAAACAACTTAAAAGCCTTCGTCTTCTCATCATATCCAATAAAACACATATTTCTTACTTTTATCATCAAGTTTGGTTCTTCTTTGGTTTGGTACATGCGCATAGGCGACACTACCAAATACTTTAAGGTGTGATACAGTTGGTTTATGATCGCTCCAGGCTTCTTGTGGTCTTTGATTTACCAATTTTGTATGCAGGCATCGATTTTGCACATACACAACACATTACACTACTTCTACCCAAAATTCCCTCGGCATGTTTTTCCTCTTCAAGATTGATCGAACCATATCAAGTATCGTTCGATTTTTCCTTTCTGCGACACCATTTTGCTGAGGTTAATATGGTGCTGTCAGGAATCTTTTGATACCTTGTTCCTCACAATAGTTTGTAAAAGCGGTTGACATGTATTCTCCACCTTTGTCCTACCGTAAAACCTTGATGTATAAATTGGTTGTCTTCTCTACCATCACCTTGAATTTTTTGAACACAAATGCTTCTGATTTTTCTTTCAAAAAATAAACCCAAGTTTTCCTTGTATAGCCGTCAATGAAAATAATGAAATACCTCTTCTCACTAAAAGACTTGGGAGTGATTGGACCATGTATGTCGGTATGAATCAGCTCGAGAGGTATCCTTGCATGATATTCTGCCTTCTTTTGAAAATTTGTCCTTCCTTGATTACCGAGTACACAACCTTCTCAAAATTTCTTCATGTAGTCCATGTTCGGTAACCAATGGACCATTTTCTTGTTTCCTAACTCTTTTAGCCCGCCATAATGTAAGTGTCCAAATCGTAAATGCCATAACCATGCTTTGTCCTCCATGTTGACTTGCAAACACCTCTTTTGTATATTCTTTAAGTTGAGTTTGAACATCCGATTCTTCGCCATCTCCACCTGTGTGAACACTCGTCCATTTTTGTCCTTCAAGTGCAACATTCAGTCTTTCATGATAACTGAACAACCTTTCTCGAATAATTGTCCCATACTAAGAATATTACTTTTCAAGTCAAGTACATAATAAACGTCTTCCATTGTACGTTCTTTTTCGTCCTTTTGGAAAAAGCATATTTTTCCCTGCCCTTTGACTAGAACCTTCGTTGAGTCTCCAAAAGACATATGTCTATCTTCGATGTCTAGTATATCAACAAAGAGATGTTTGTGCCCGCACATATGATTGCTAGCACCAGTGTCCAAATACCATACCATGTCACTATCTAGAGTGATGCCTTCATTTACCATCATGAGAATTCCTTCATCTTTTGTATCATCTTCCTCAACTACATTGGTGTTTTCTTCCACTTTCTTCTCGGCATAGCAATCCTTTGCATAGTGTCCATAGTTTTCGCAGTTGTAACATTCAACATTTGGACGATTTGAACGACCACCTCTTCCACGACTGCGACCTCGTCCACACAAATTTTGTTGGTTCATTTGTCCTTTCTCTTCATTGTTGTTTCCACTACCACGACCTCCATTGTGACCAAAACTGCGACCTTCGCGTCCACATCCTTTTCCTCAGTTTTGTTGTGCATACATTGCCTTATCTTCCTTGATGACCATCTTTGTTTGTATGGCTTCCTCCAAGACTTCTTGTTCATGTGCTTCAAGAGAACTCGTGAGATCATCAATGGTCATTTCTTCTAAATTTCTTGACTCCTCAATTGCACATACAACATTTTCAAAATCACCAGTTAATGATCGAAGAATTTTTTCCACAACCCTTGCATCCGTGAGAGTTTCTCCATTGCATTTGACTTTATTGGCTACCATTTGCTCATGAGTAATGTAACCAAATACATCTTCTAAATCCTTCATTTTCATGGCCTCCAACTCATCTCATAGAGTTTGAAGATGAATTTGTTTAACTTGATCAACACCCTTGAACACTTTTTTCAAAATGTCTCATGCTTCCTTTGAAGTTGATGCACTAGTAATCTTCTCAAAAATTGACTCATCAACAGCTCGATACAACATGTATAAAGCTGCCTTATCTTTCGATCGTGTCTCTTTCAACGTTTTGTTTTGGGTCTTCAAGTATCCCGTGGTATTTTTCGATTCTTCAAAACCTTCTTGAATCACCTCCCAAGCATCTTGAGATCCAAGAAGGGCTTTCATTTAGATGCTCCAATTGTTGTAGTTCGTTGTCTTTGTTAATAGGGGCAATGGCAGATTATTGGTTACACTGGCCATAACTCTGATGCCAATTTGTGTACAGCGAATATGTTTTTTTCTTATTTTTTTTTTGCTTTTCAAAATTAAGAGTACAATGTCTCTAAATAGTCTCACAATAAACTTTTCAAATTTACATTTATTTCCTAATTTATTTCCTGATAACTGCTATGCTATAAATGTCATTTAAAATTAGAAATATGCTATAAATGATGTTTAAAACTAGAATTAAAAATAATTATTCTTGACTGTTTAAATTCCTGCTTGCCTAAAATAAAACTGATAGTTTTGAGTTTAATGTTTAACAGATAGTCTATATAGGTTTCAACTTTCTTCTGCAACAAAGCTTCATAAAGATGGCTTGTGAAGTTCCTGCGGCTGTCCTCACCTCGAAAGCTTAGAAAAACATCATCCTTTTTGGAAGATAACATAGATGAAGAGTTAGAGGAAGAAGCAACGACATTGATCATTTGCTGCTCAGCCGTTACAAAATCCATGTGCTCCACCTGCAATAATTATAACTCTACACTTGAAGAAATAAAAAAGGCTTTAATGTTTCAATGAGTTCTTGGAACTTGTCCTTACTATTATTAGTTAGAATTTGTAAATATGTCTAACATGAATCAACAGTTCAAAGTTCATACTCTTGCTCCCTTAAGAAAGAATAAATAGACAATGTTTACCAAATTGCTAGTCTGATTTTGTGGTGTTTTGTGATCCTCTGAAATTGCTTTTGACTGATTGTCCATTTTACAATAATAAGCTCAGTAAACAATTAGATATAAAAAGTCTAATCACATGAATAATGAATCTAAACTTCAGATTATACTAGCAATGCAGATAGAAACAAACTCCTAAACTTCAAATTCGGATTAATATTTCTTTGACGTTTTTGAACAACTGACTATCTGACATTTACCATTGATTGAAATTATGCAGCATATTAGAAAATACTCTCAACTATACAAACTGGTGTCGATGAACAAAGAATTTAACACGAGATTGACATTTGAATTTATTTTGTTTCAGATTCTTATAGGTCAAGTGGTGCTTGATTTTCATTTTTCAGTTGTATAACCCCCCTTAAGATCCAAAAAACAAAGACTGATAAAACAGGAAATACTTAGAATTGGGTCTAATTTGAGATAAAATGTTATTAATTGGCCTGGACTAAAAACCTGAAACGTGTATCATATTCATAACCAATGCGTGTTTGCTTTCTATCAAACCAGACAAGGTTGAAGTCTAACATGTGCGGCTCAACTTCTATTATTTATAGGAGGTGATGCTAGAACATTAAATTATACTTAAACTGCAAATTGCACTGCCAAAGAACACGAATAAATCAACTTGAGGCATGTGATGATACTGTCCTAAACGACTTGTCTACATGATTTGTGCAAATCTACCGAGATACAACAAAAAAAAATAATTAACATAAACAACCTGGACTCTGGGAAAAGCATTGACATCAAAAGAACTTAAATTTAGAAGCCACATGTTCACACCAACATAGACATTCATGCAGATAGCAGCAAGAGATAAGTCAAGGCATTTGCACTGTTTCTAGTTTCTAGCCATTTAAAACATGATCATCACTTCAGCTGATTAAAAAAATTAACCTAACATATCAATTACAAATTCCAATTCACAAGTGTATTGGTGGTGTGTATGTCATGTATGTTTCTACGAAGGTTCATGTGATATGATACAGACTCTAGTCTATAATTTCACACACTCTTAGCTGGTTCTTAGTGGGGGTCCCACATACTTTTGTTTGGTCTTTGAAAGAAACAAGATAGCCTTACTTTTGATCATGCATAGACCAATTGGCTATCCTTTATCTTTTTTTCTTGAATCATATGGAGTTGTTTATTATTTTTTCTTGATTAACTCTGAATCTCTGATATCAGTTCCTCTAAATGTGAAGTATTTTAATATATTTGTTTATTATTCATACGAAGTATGAGTCTCAGTAGTTGCAGTTCTATTCTACGGTCAGATTCCGGAGTCAACGACTTGATGGGGTTCGTCAACGGGTTCCACTGTATGAGCGTGACAGAGAGAATGAGGAATTTTTTCACCCATTTAGTGGAATTTTTAATTCCTAAGTTTATCAGAAGATTAAAATACGCATGTTGAAGAATAAAATAACATTAGATTCAATTTCGGAAATTTATTTGATATTTTTAACATTTTAATTATTATTATGACAACATTTTGTAATTTTAAGAATTAAAATGATAATTTATTCTTGTGCAGGCTTAGAAATGGGAGCAAAATTGCAAAATATTCAAAGTTTATCTCAATGCTACTCTTATTTCTTTCTTTAATTTTTAGCAAATGTTATAAAATGAACCTTTAAAACAGAATTTTGTGAAGAAAGCTACGAAACACCCCTACTTTGATGTAGGGATGTGGCTCCTTCAAGAAAAATGATGCAATTGGCTAAGGCTACAATTATCTAAAGCTAATAATTTTTTTATATTCTTAAAAAAAAATTAATTAAATTATTATGTAATAAAATTTCATTTTATTATTTGTAGTTGATTTGTTAGTAAGATTATGTAATTTAAAAATATTATATAGCTGTTGTAGATTATTTAAAAAGTGTTATTACTCATTTAAAATGTTATAAGGAGAATTATTTTATATTTATTTTGAACTCCAACAAAAAAAAATGGCATTGAAATAACCATAGAACTTAAATTTCATGAAAATGAAAATAGCATGACTATAGAAATAAAAAAAATTGATGAAAATAGTAATGTTGATATCACACATTTGGAGATTAATTGTTTTGACTTTACCTTTTTGTTAATTTTTTTGTTTTAATTATTTTAGAATATGAATCACTTGTGACATTTTTTTTATTTAAATCTCATCAATTAGAATTTTAAAAGAGGATATATTAAAAAATGTATTAATATTTAAACATCAATTTGATACAAATGGACTTGATTTTTATTTTATTTTTTAAATTTAAAGTTATTGAATAAAATCCAAACAAAAGAAAGTAATTGTTAAAGATTATTAAACTATGTTAAAATATTTTCTTAAAAATATTTATAGAATATTATCAACAATATTTATTATTATTGTAATTTTTTTTTCAAAATTAATTTTAGAGTTGATATGTAATATATTTTTTATTTTAATATAAGAATGAAAGATATTTTAATGTTCAATCTTTAAAAAACGAAAAGAGTAATATACTTTAGTAGTGTTAAGTTAAATTAATTGAATTTTATATTTCAATATAAGAAAGGAGGTTTACATCTCTCATGCAAGGCAAGTATAATATACTTTAATTTAAAATCTTAATTAATTTGTATGTAAGTTATTATATTTAACTTTAAAAAATTATTAATTTAGTTTTACTCTATTTTAAATATAGAAAAAATAGTAAATATCATATTTTTTTTCAGTTTCAATTTTATTAATGTTTTCCTTATATTCTTAAAGTTTTGTCTTCTTTTTCACTATTTTTTTCGTTTTTTTTTTATAAAACATTTTGCCTTTCCCTTCTCTTTTCACTCTCCCTTGCACTTCCATTTTAAGTCTTTCATTAATTAATTTAATATCATTAACTATTTTGAACAAACAAGATTTTAAAAATACAATTTACTAAATAAATTATATTTAAATATTTATTAGACTCTTTAATATTGGAATAAGTCATCAAACTTATAAAATTATTGTTACCACGTTATTGATGTTATTATTTAATAGTAGATACTAAAATAATTTTTTTATAAAAGACAAAAAAAATTATAAAGAATCATAACTAAAAAAAATTATTATCTTTAGGATTAAATTAATATCTACTGCTTTCCTTTTTTGTTACCTTCCACGCTACCCCCTCCCCAACACACACAACTACTTCAGGAGAGAATTCCATCTTCATTTCCTAATTTTATGGCCTTAATTTTGAACTTAATATTTATATTGTGCCTTTTGAATCAATGGATTGCTCACGAGTGAGAGCATTAAAAATGGATTTTTATTGTTAAGAATGTACTCTTATATAAGATTAAGAACCAATTATTACACCACGGATAACACATAAAAATGCTCTAACAATAAAACTTATTAAGAAACGGTTCTTACATATAAAAACTTGGTTAAGAACCTCCATTAAAGTTGTTCTTATACTCAAATTTAGCTTCATTGTTTCATGATTTAATTTCTAAACGTAAGAACAACTCTGGAAACTAATGTCTAAAAGTGTTTAAATATATTTCAAGAAATTAAATTCCACATGTCATT
Organism: Pachyrhizus erosus; assembly: GCA_026544285.1. Taxonomy (NCBI): domain Eukaryota; kingdom Viridiplantae; phylum Streptophyta; class Magnoliopsida; order Fabales; family Fabaceae; genus Pachyrhizus; species Pachyrhizus erosus. The sequence continues at coordinate 3,143 of JAMLFT010002127.1, read as the reverse complement.
CCAATTTTCATTCTTTTAGAATTTAAAATCCAAAAATAGAAAACATACAAAAGCAAAAGAAAAAAAATAAATAAAGAAGGCAAAATAAAAAGAAAAATTCAGCTAAGAAAAGATACTCCAATTAGTAAAGATCAAACTCATATTTTACAAAGATATAAGTTCGAATTTCGTTGTTGATATGAAAACATTATTGGTAGACAATATATAAATATTTTTTTGAGTGTTTTTTGAACCTTAAAGTTTGTCATGATTCTAATGGTCTCTCAATACTTAATTCATTTAAACCTTTTCATACCAAAAAATAAATAAACAAAAAGAAGGCTAGCACGAAAATAGTGCAACAAACATTGAGAGGGTGACCGTAAGATTAAGAGTAGGCAAGAGATGTTTTCAAAAGTAAAATGAGACAAATGGGATGTGAGTGTTTATAGAAGAAAGTATTTTTGAAAGATAATTGAGTGTAGTTAGAAAAAACAAAGTGCCAATAATATTAGCCAATGTTATAGTGGGAAGGTTCACAACTAAACACCTAGGGTATTCTTTTCCTTGGCTTGCTTAGACCTTTTTGCAAGTTTCTAGTGCATTCTAATAATGCATGTATAGTCTAAACTTCATATTACACTATAGTAATGCAGATAGAAACATAAACTCCTAAGCTTCAAATTCGGATTAATATTTCTTTGACTATTTTAAAACAATTGACTGTCTGATATCTACCATTGATTGATATCATGCAGTATGTTAGAAAATACTCTCAACTTCAAATACAAACTGGTATCAATGAACAGAGAATTTAATGAGATTGACATTTGAATATTACTTGTTTTAACTTCTTATAGGTCAAGTGGTGCTTGATTTTCATTTTTCAGCTTTATAATCCACTTAAGATCCAGAAAGCAAATACTGCTAAAACAAAAAAATGGACTAAAAACCTGAAATGTTTATCATATTATTAATCCATGTGTGTTTGCTTTCTATGAAACCAGAGAAGGTTGAAGTCCAACATGTGCGACTCAACTTCGGTTAATAATAGTAGGTGATGCTAAAACATTAAATTATCCTTAAATTATAATTTGCGTTACAGATTAGGAATGTTCTTTCTGACGATTTGTCGATGTTAAAAGTGATAGATGCGTTATGCGTATCTACAGAACCAACAAATCCTATATTACAGACTATGCTCTTCTTTTGGACTTCCTAATAAACACCGGCAGAGATGTGGATAAACTGGTACAAAAGAGTGTGTTAGGAAATTGGCTAGGGGACCATGATTCTGTGGCTAACATGTTTAAGGTCTTCAGAAAAATATTACGTAGATAAAGTTCAATTCCCATTACTTTTGTATCTACCAAGACTTGAATTCTTTTTATAGAAATCCTTGGAATAATTTGAAGTCTACTTTGAGGCATGATTATTGTAGAAGTCCTTGGCAAACTGTTGCTTCCATTGCTGGAATGTTATTCTAATTATCTCTTTGGTTGAATCAGTTTATTCTGTCTTGCAAGTAGTATTATTAAATGCTGAATGAATTTATTATTATTAACATTATTTTCAATTTCAATTACATTTCTTTTGTCTTGAAATGTTTCAATGGTTGCCTTATTTCAAGTATTGTGATTAATCTAATCCTTCATAAACTTACTCCATCACAGTTATATGATTGGTATGCATAAAGCTTAGTGTTATGATCTTGTGCAGAATATGATCTAACGTAACTAATCCCACTCCGGCTTCGTAGTTGTGAGATGACGATATAATGCATATCCCGATAACAAGAATTTTGACTTGTGGTGATAGATAAAAACTGTTATTAGAAGTTAAAAATTTATAGGAACATGTCAATTTGATGTTGACCCACAGACATCTTACCTATCTATTATAAAAGCCGTATATTAATGGTTGATTGTAGGTATAAAATTTTTATCTATCATTATAGCCTTAATTGTAGTTTAAGGGGTCTAGCAGAGCCAATTGATAGAATAAGACTATTAAATTCATGATCATGTTCAAAAGAATAAATATGAGATATTTATATCAAGAAAGTTTACTTAGGTATCAAAAAACATAAAATAAACTACACAAGAATGACATAATCTCTATCTTATATTCAATTATATGAAATAATTATCTTAAAAATATTTTATTGAATCCCTAACATTTTTAAAATTAGATAATAGTAACGTATTGTCATTCATTATTCACATTAATGAATATAACATTTGTATATTTAATATTATATTTTATTATTAAGAGAATATATAAAAGAGCCTATTATTAGGAATAATAAAGTCTAGTCATACCAAAATTGTGTTTTAAACGAACAATTAGTTAGGTTTATGCTCATGCTCCTAAAAATCCAAATTTTTAGCTATATATACATGCTACTTGAGATATGATAGACAAACATCAACCAAAAATCAAATATAGCTATCATGCATCTTTGATTGCAACTAACACAATGAATTGATAAGAGTCTTAGTGTGAATGTGGAGATATTAAACTTGTTTGTGTACGCATTGTAGAAAATAAGGAAACACAAAAAGGTGAGTTGAATTTTGTTTCTTAAATTTTTTTTGCAAACTTTAATAACAATAATGTTTCTCTTAACTTATAGAACTAGATTTAAAGGCAGTGATTTAAAAAGAATAGAGAATAATTTCTAAAACCTTAGTTTTATCAAAATATTTTAGAAAATAATCATTAACATGAAACACAATTAAAAGGTTAGATAAAACAAATAAGTAAAGAAATAAACATGAGATTTTTATATTGGTTTGTCTCTACCGCCGAGACTACGTGTAGTTTTTGGTCAACCAACCAAATTCTACTATAACTGATAAAGTTACAAGTATTTTTTCCTCAAGACACTTTTGACTCCACTCAAGCAATCTTAACAATAGTCTTTTCAAGATATCAACCAAAGTATTAATTTACACAAAGCTTCTTCAAGCTTAAGCCCTTCAACACATAATACACAAGACATTGATTATGGTAGGTAAAGGATGATGCATTCCTAGCTTCAACAAAGGATAAGACACCTCAAGTTCTTATTGGACCCTTGACAAAGGCTATGAGAAGAAGACTTGAAGACAAAATTGTAGTTTAGGATTAATTAGAGTGTTTGTATTTTAATTTTGGGCAAG
>JAMLFT010002126.1:0-27095 GCA_026544285.1 Pachyrhizus erosus | reverse complement strand
ATTATCATTATGATTATTATTATTATTATTATTATTATTGTTGTTGTTATTATTACTATTATTATTATTATTATTATTATTATTATTATTACTATTATTTCTCTAAAAAGTACACATAATTATTTATTATTAATTAATATCATTAACCAAACAGAAATTGAATGTCTATTATTACCATCACTTATGAAAATACAGATATTTGAACAGACTAAATTACACAAAAATTATACATGGGCAAGTAAGCATTAAGTGAATGAGTGACTACCTAGCTTTTGTTACTTTAGCATCGCTTATCAAATTACAGATATCTGAGCATTCCACCAAACTGCCCAAGGAAATAAATACCAATCAGTAATAGAAAGTACTCAATGAGAAAATATTTATTATATTAAAAATAAAAATAAAAACTTATTTAATACTATTTTTTGAATTATTTAAAAGCAACTAATAAAATGTATTAAATGTTTTTAAAGCACTACTTAGATTTTTTTTTACATAATGATGTCATTTATATTTTAAGAAAGCAATCTTTAAAACAAGTATTTTTATTTTTTTCAAAATACTATTTTTAAAGACAAAAAACATTTCTTATGTAAATTAATATTTGATTTGCATGTTGCTTAATAACAAGTCTAGAGAAAGATTGATTTTTTATAGCATACAAAAGATTCATATTATGACTACACACTAAAACAACTCGATCATTACGTAAAAGAATTAGTTCAAATTAAAAGTGTGTTTTTGTTTATTTTATAAGATTAAATTTAAAATATCTTTTAAATTAATTACTTTTGTATAAAAGTATTTTTTTTGTTAAAGTTAGTTTTAAAATAATATGATAGTCAAAAAATTTAACTCATTAATATTTGTTAATTTTGTTCAAAAGATAATTTTAAAAAAATATTAATTTAAAATAAATTTAATGATTTAAACTAAATTAATCAAATTTTTTAATCTTTATAAATTAATTAATTAGACCTTATAATAAAAATAGAAAGAAGTAGAGTTAAGGTCAAATGGCTTCATTTTTTATCAATAAAAATACTCTAAATTGGTAAGCTTTAATCATTACCAATTTTATTTGAAGATAAAACCTATGATGGGTTCGAGCAAACCACTGTTAACCTCCAGGACAGATAGGATCTCGCGATCCATAGGCTGTTTACAAATACCTGATGTTGTGAATATCCCTGTCTTGCAAATGCAAGAAACTGTAGGACATGATTTTATACAAAGGTAGCAACAAACATTCCTCTATTGAACCCATTTTTTGTTATTTAGACTCCCAAACCAGAACATAGATTGATTTTAGTGTTGGAGAGCATTGTATAGGTATCCAACCTTTTGCCCTTTCAAGAAAGAGATTGATAAGCACCCAATTCCCAAGCACTTGGGGGACCCTCCATTAACCCATTTAAGAAAATGCCTTTGAGGCATTCTGGATCAACACCTCTTAATGGTTCTGCATAAAACTTAAATTTCTCCCTAAAATCTTCCACAGTAGTTTACTTCAAACCCAAAATCAATTCAAAGGGATTTTACATCATTGAAGGTTGGAACCTTCTAAATTCTAATGACAATTTTGAAATACTCCCACGATGGATTTGTCATGTAAGACCCCTACCATTGAAACCAGCTCAATGCTTTTCCATCCATGGCCACCATTGTTGCTTGTAATTTCTCCTTTTTCTTCACTACCCCTTCAATATAAGAAAATCTTTTCATCCTACTCATTGACCTATAGGCATCATCTGCAAAGAATAAGGGAATCTTCAACACTCCTCTTGATTTTCATTTGATAATCTCCCCATTAACCTACCTTCGTGGGCCACATTTTCTGATGCCCTTTAGGAAGCTAGATCCATAGTATCTCTACCATTTGAGTGAGTGAGGCTCTCCAATATCTCTCCAATCTTCTTAAGCCTGGCTTCTTGAAGCTCCCGTTCTGCCTCCATCTCCTTCCTCGATGACTCAACACTTCTCTCTAAAGATTCCAGTCATCCCTTCAATCTTGTGCGCACCATGAACTAGTAAGGATCCCTAGATTTTTGGAGCTCTAATACTAGATAAGCACCCAAGCACTTACCGAACCCTCCCATACAAGCCAGCTACTTGTCAAGCAGGGAAAAGTAAGATACTTGAGTACTCCATTTAGCATCCTATACTACTCGACGTGGGACTTAGGCATCCCATAATACCCGAGTGTCTATTAGAAAACTGGATCATTCATTTAAGGAAGGAGAAGAAATGCAAAATAGATCCACTCAGCTTAAACCTATCCAAATATTTTATACAAATCCACCTTATACCTGTAAATGCAATCAATTGGCAATTTATAAGAGTGATCAACATGTTCAAAAACCTGTAAAAACATGAGTTTGAAAAAAAGGTTTTGAAAGTGTCATCCATGATGATAAAAATTTTCTTTCAAATTGGATCAAAACACTTGTATCCCTTCTATGTAGGGGCATAACCAATAAACACACACCTCTTGGTTCAAGGACCGAGTTTATTTCTGTTTTGTTCATATAATTGAAAATTGGATGACCTAACCTATAGTTCCATAACATTATTTCTCTATCCTTAGTCCACTCAAGTCACTTTCATCTTCAAATACAAAGAATTTATTGACTTTTCTAGCATTGACAATCATCCTCCCAAGTTTAATTCCTTAAACTTACAGCAAGGGGGAATCAAATATGGCTTGACAATTCAAATCATGGGTAATTTTACTAATCGTCAGTAAATTGCATGACAAATTAAGCACATGAAGGACATTATGGAGAGTTAATGATGAAGAAAGAGGTATTGATCCTATTCCAGCTAGTGCAAAGAAGGAGTCATCTGCAACTTTGATTTTATTTTTTTTGCTTCTTGCACAAGGGCTATAACAGAAAATAACTTTAAACAATTTGTTATACGGTCAGTAGCACTAGAATCCACAATAAAAAAAGGCTTTGGATTTTTTCTGAACTATAAAGGACAAGTGAATGATTACCCTTTTGGGCAAAAGATCAAGAGGAATTAACTACCATCTTGGGGAAAGAAACTTTATACAGACATTCTAATTGTTCCTTTGTGAAAGGACTTGTCTTAGTTATAGATGTTGACTCTTTGGTATCTTCAAAGGTGGTTTGGAAGTTATTTCCTTCTCTGTTAGATTTCTTTTGGGTCTCAATCAATGTGGCATAACCCCCAATTTGAGGGTCAACACGATCATTCACTGGAGGTGGGGACATTTTTTCACTTGCAGTGGTTGAAGAAAATGAATTGGCACTAGCCATTGCCAATTTCACCATTGGAGAAAGCAGATTCAAAGTCAAAGCTCTGTTACCATGTTAGAACAGAGAAGGAAATAATTTTATTTCTCTAATACTGTTTGAATAATACAATTATTGATTTATAGACAAAATTAGTCTCAAAGAGAAAACTAAACATGTTGAAATCAAGAAAAAATAGGAAGCAAGAAATAGCCTATCATCTATGATCTGATCATAATTCAGATTATATTCAAATTGATTTTGAACAGATTTATTACAAAATCAAATCAAGACATAAATTAGAAAATGATTGATACAAAATTAAGGACAAACTTGGAACCATTGTCATAGTTCAAAATGTTATCCAGAATCCAAAAGCTCTATGTCGACCCATCATAATCAAGTCGGCTATAGTACAATGAAAGAAGAGCCTCCGTGCAAATGCAAAGAAAAGAAACATAGTTCAAACCCACCGAAAGCAAACCAAATTTCTAAAGCAAGTGCACTAAATCAAACCGTGTTGTTATTTAGAAGAGAGCTTAATTCCAAAGTGGGTTTTGAGCTATGTTCATGCTTTGTGGAGTCTTCTGTGAAATGATATATAAAAGTGCTATTGGAGGTGAGGATCACTGAGGTGAAAAAGCATAGATGATCCAAATGAGAGAGAAAACAGGAACATGGCTATTTTGAGGTACCATTCATATGGTGGATCAAGTAGAGTTGGAAGCTCTAATTTTTGGGGGATAAGTGTGTTGGTACTGTAAATATTGTAGAAGGGAAAGATGGATGGTTATTCTAATATCTAAGAATGTTAAACAAATTGGCACCTAGAGTAAACTAGAACAAAAAGCCTGAGAATCAAATCCTAAACTACATAAAGCTATTGGGGTCCTTGAGAGTCGGAAAGGGGAAGGTTGTACCAATGACCCAAGCAATAAGGCATAAGAATGAACGAAACATCTAAGATCTTCGCCAAAACCTTAATGTTTTGTTTGGGCAAGGAATTTTAAGAGGATAATTCATTTTTTAGAGAATTTCAAATGTTTTATGGTAAAATATGTTGTTTGAATAAGAAATTTTAAAAAAATTCTAAATATTTGTAAAAGCATTTTAATTATTTAAAATTGTAAAATTTTAAATCCCACCATAAAAGTAAAAGTTTGAAATTCTTTATATCTACTTTCTCTTTACGATCTCTTTCTTTTTTCTCCTCTCTCTACCCTCTCTCTGCTCTTCCCTCTCTCTTTCCTCTCCCTACCCACACTCCCTCCTTTCTCTTCTCTAATTCTCCTTTGCTTCTGTTTCTCTCTCCTCTCCCTACCCACACTCCCTCCTTTCTCTTCTCTATTTCTCCTTTGCTCCTGTTTCTCTCTCTTCTCTTTTTTTGTCTCGTTATCCATATTAACATATTTTCAATATTTCTATTTTTAATTATTGAATTATTAAATATTATTTAATATTAAAATTATTTTAAAATTATTAAATATTTAAAAATTAGCTAATGTTTATTTCAATAAAATTTAATATTGAAATTTCAATTTCTATATACATATTTAAAAACAAAAATTTGCATATAATGGAAATTAAATTATCTTATCTAAATTAAGAATTTAAAATTTAAGAAATTTGAATTGATTTATCCAAACAAAGTATTTAACAAATGAAGAAATTTTAAATCATAGTAATTCAAATTTTAAGCATTTCAAATTTCCTGAAATTTCGAAAGTGCTCATCCAAACACAACCTAAGGCATTTGGTATATGGATTAATTCATTCATTTATATTAAGCTCATTTCCAACTGGTGTGTGACTTCAAACTCACATTTGAAGTCTTGAATTTTTAGCATCGTAAGGTGGAAACCTATTCAAGAACAAGCAGGTCAATGAGTTATCCTTATTGTAAGATTTCCTCCATTCCCACCCATAAATATATTATAATATGTAACGCTCACATATAAATGTTGAAGGGGTCTCCTTTAACAAGAGAAGGCAGTAAATCCTTCAGATCCAAAAGGGTGGTTGACACTCCTCAAGCTAGAGGAGTATAAAAATACGAGATTAAGATCAAAGATTAAATTAAATGTTAAATGAAAATAATATTAAGACATAACATCCTTGTTGACAAGAGAAGGATATCCATCTCCTTCGATCTTAAAGGGTGGTGTCATCCTTTTGTCCTCAAAGAGTCCCCTTAAGTCCTATTTGACAAGAGAAAGATGAATGGAAAAAGCAAGAGGGACATCTCTAAAGATTATGATCTCTAATCTGCTAATGGGACAAAAAAGAAAAGAAAGGAAAGATAGAGTAAAGAATGCTAGGAAATGTTACAATGACTAGGAGAATGTTATATGTTTTGGGCACACGATTTATATATGATGACATACTGAATATGTCATATTTATAACTGCTATGAGATGCATGTTATGTTGTGTCCCTAGAACATTCACTAAGATCATTTCACTAGTTTATTCTAAAATGTTTTCAAGGGCATGGAACAAGAAGAAAGAAAACTTATGTTTAATGTTTTTTATTTTAGTAGTATGTTAAGGATTTTTAGTTTCCTATGATATGATTAAGAGATCTCTTGCGTGAGTGAGGACTATTTTTTTAAGAATTTGTAAGGTACCTTGGGTACCCAAGATTGAGATCTTATGTTTTTATTTTATATTAAGGTTTTTATTTTAATTTTACATTATATGTATATAAGTACAGTAATACCCATGAAGGTATTAACAACATACAACCCACATGCCATAACAATATCAAACCCTACCTTAGTGCCTTGTTTACTCCCATGCTAGTTTTGTTTTTCTGTTTTTACAAACAATCAAAACAATGTGGGTGGGTGAACAGGTGAGAGGCAATGATGGTGTGGCTCAAGCACGATTACTTGATTTTGTTTTCTATATACATTGTAGGTTGGAGTTTCAGGCCTAATATCTAACTGACAGATTCTCAAACTTTCTGATTTGGTTGGTGGAGTTTAGGACAGAGTAAGGGTTTTTTGTTTTATTGCAATTTGCAATGACTGTTGTTTTGTTAATGGGTCACTGTTGTAAATTGAGAGTCATTCATGATGCTGTTAAGATGTAGTTGTGGGTTTCTGTAGCAATTATTGAATACCATGTTGGACAAATATGCCACATGAGTTAAAATTCTACTAGTCATAGCTGTCACTGAAAATTAAGAATGATCTAAACTAAAATTTAACCAGAAAAAAAAAACATATTTAAGCCAATAATAATTTAAGTAGTGTGATATTATTCTATATCAAGGAAATAATAAAAATTGTAAATGCATCTTAAAGTTTGAAGGTCATTTCCCCTTTCCAAAATATAAAACGAACAAATATAGATATGATAATAATAGTGAATATTTAATAGTCAAATTTGGTATAGTTTCCAACATATATCTATTATGTATTATCTGTTATGAAAACAAATTAAAAAGATGGTATAAAAAATGATGAGGATAAAATTGTATAAAATACAACTCTCTATAAGATACATTTCTCTTATTTCTCTTTCTCATTTCAAAGTAGAAAAAACATACAATCACAGGATCTTTTTAGCCCAGGGATCTGAAATCTTATCTTCAAGGAGGGAGTTATTTCAATTATTGTTTCGATATTACCTTGAAAATTTCAGTTGGCAAAAAAGTCAACTGATAATTTTATCGGCAACGATCACATCAAATTAACACACTACACACAATTTTGACGCAAATTATAACAATTAGTTGAAGTGATTATTACCAGTATTGACGAGTTCGAAAGCCTTGCTTGAAAACAACCAGAGGTCTGAAAAATCCAAGGCAAGGATATCCAATCCATTTAGATAATTACCATATCTAAATCCAAATGTAATATTTAAAACTATGAAGCTTATTATTTAATTTATATACCTTATCACGTTAAAAGGGCCTTCTCCAGGAGAGCCTTCGCCACCTCGGATGCAAGTGGTGACACACTTGATTGTGCATGATTCCGCTTTTCTTGACTTTGGTTTCTGTATTCTAGCTTTCTTGCAGTCTTTGGGCAACGTACACTCACCGGACAATGTTTGGGGTATGTTGGATAGAGTCTCCAATTCATCAGCTGCTGCCACAGAAGCTATCACTGCAGCAGTTGTGAGTAAGGTAGTCAGTGCTACACTGCATGCTCTACTGAGTCTCGCACTCTGGAATTGGCAAGTGATGCTTCTTCTCCCAAACCCACTCATTTTCTGGGAGCTGCATCTATCGCTACTGTGCTGCCGATTGCTCTCACTCTGAATACCTCCATTACGTACCCATGATCCACAGTACACTGATAAACTTGGGCCATAAATTAGCATTATCTTTCCGCTCTCCTTGTAAATCTCATTAAACTACCATATTATCTTCTTTTCCCCTTCTATAAGCTGCGCTTTTGTTCGAAAGCGAGAAAATAAACATATAAAAACAAATATTTATATTTTATATATATTTAGTAAAGAATAAAATAACTTAAATAATTTTAAAAATATTTTAATCATAATTTTTAATTATTCTTGTAATTAAAAAACAGTTTAATGACAAAAAATTAAAGACAATAAAATATATTTTTGTTAATTAATGATAAGTAAAAATAAATTAACTAAAATTTTAAAGAAAATTTTATGTGATATTATTTATATTTAAATTTAAATAGAGTACTTAAGTAATTTTTTAATAATGAGTAAAAGTAAATATTTGTAGACACATACTTTCTGCCTCGTTTGGATGGTTTAAGTTTCAAGTTTTTTATTTTTAACTTAATTTTAAAAATAAAATTTGTTTGAATAAGAGAGGTTTGACAAAAAATAATTTGTAAAAAATGATTTCTAATTGAACATTAAAATAATTTTAACTTATTTTGACAAAAAAGAATATTTTATAGATTTTAGTTTTAAGTTTTTAGAAGTTATTTCACCTTTTTTATTTATATTTTTTCTACCATTCTTTGTCTCTCAGTTAATCTTATTCATCTCCTATTCGTTCTTCACTAGAGATGATAAGATGGATTGGATTGAGTTAACCAACTTGACTTTAACCTACTTGACGAAATGTAGAACTCATAACATCTCAAAAGTTATAGGATAATTAAATATGTAAATATTAACTACTTAAAAGTAACCTAGGTTTTAATTAAACAAACAAGTTTAATTATAAGAACCTGAGAGTGAAAAGGTCATGAGAGGCATAATAAAATAATTAAACTAGTTAAGCCTATGCTCTTACACCTTCACTTTTTGACCTATAGAGAAAAGGAGAAAATAAGATAGAAAGGAGTGAAGTAGGAAAGGATAAGAAAAAGAGCAACTAAACAATTATAAGAACCCTTTTGTGACTCTGCGTTGAGATGAATGCAACCCTTAGCATGTTCCCTTACCTTATAAAAAGTGTTGTTTGTGTATGAATGATTCTCTTAAAATGTTTCCCTTTTTGTTAATTGTAAACGCAACTACTTTTATATGATTCAATGGTATTTCCACATGGATTGTTAGACTAAGGTTAACAAGAAAATTTAGTGTCAAATTGCATAATCGATGGGTTAAAATTTAAGGTTTTGATGCTTGTGCTTGTATTAACTAGATTATTTGTTTATTAATGACTTGGGAGGCCATGCAGGTCTCCATTTCTCTTATATCACATGACTAGCAAAATCTAGAATAAAAAGAATGAATCAAGTTAGGTTTCGAATCCTTGTTTCATATTCTACTTTAGTTGGCTAAGCATGTTCTTTTAGAAAGGAGAACAACCTTGCATAATGGAACAAGACCATGCATAGGTTAGCGGTCACCACTTTATACCTTGCTCATGCATCCATGCACAACCGTGTATGGAAGGTGCATGGTTGTACACATTAGAACATGGTCATGCTTGATCCCCTAGAGTTGTACATTTTCATGCTTAAATGTTATAAATGTGTTAAATTTTCTCACTTCCTAATTTATATTTATGTTCATGCTTATTTGCAACTGAGCATATTGTGAAACGCATAAATAAAACCTATGTTGCCTTCTTTGGCAAGGAAGGACATTAGCCCTTCAAATCCCAAAGAATGATGAGAAATAAATATGATTGTGTTGCCATTTTGATAAAGAAAAACATTAACTTTTTAGATTCTAGAGTAATAAAGAAATTATATCATCCTTTTTGTAAGAAAGAGTACTTGCCCCTTTTAGATCTCAAAAAGTGATGATAGAACATCCTTCAATGTAAGAAGGATAAGATGACAAAGAACAATAACAATACTTCTTGAAGAGTATGATCTAAAATATGTCATAAAAGACAAATAATAAAAAAATATTAATTAAGCATATTAAATTAAATTTATATGTTATAAAAATGTACCGAATTTGACCAAAGGTCAAAATTATATTTATATACTCTATTGTTATGACTACAATAAATGAAATGATGTATATGTTAAGTTTATAATTATATATGTATAATGTCATTTGTCTTTAGAATATCATTAAAACATCGTGTTTTTAATTTAAATCAAATGTTTCATATTAAAAGGTTATAGGATCTTAAATTCACCATTTTTTTTTCTTTAGACATTATTGTATAGAATTTACACTTAAGTTTTAGAATGTCCGATTAAGGTCTAATTAATTTACCAATATTTCACAAATTCATTTGTATATTTTTTAACTTTACATAATTAAATAGTTGTTTAAGTGAAACATTCTTATGTTCCACTTGAAAGTATTAATTGAATTATAATAAATCTAATTAAGTTCAAATCTATGTTAGTGAGGTGCTATTAAAAAATAAAATTGAATTTCCTAAAATAACCCTAAATTCAATATAGTTTATTAAACTTATTTAATATATATATAAATTATAAAATATTCAATTGATCATTATAGTTGTCTTTGTTTTAAGTTTTAATCCGTGTATGAGAAAATTTTGCAGTGGATACTATGAATTTCTGAAACTACTAATTAATTCTTTCATCTTTTTAGTAAAAACATACTACAGAAAATGTCAATCTTTTAAGTAGAGGGACAAAATGCGACCACATGCAAAAAAAAAAAAAAAAAAGACACGTAAGATACTTTTGACGAATTAGAATTAGAAATATAGTACATTTGACACAGAATGACCATTATTAGAGATAATAGGAGAGAAGCTGACATTATCAAAGAATCATCAAATCGACTCGCATACAAAGACATCATCGCCGTTATACCCAGCTGGACCTGGTTAGTCGAGGCATCACTAGTTAGCTGAACTCTATCATCCTCATGGGGACAATCAAGTCATGCATATAGACAAGCAAATTTCCAAGAAGCTATCTTCCAGTCATACAAACCATCCACGCACAGATGGCCGGACTACGGTTTCCAGCAGCGTCTAACTGGAGCACGGGCAAAGCTAATGTCTATTTCTCAGGAGCATTTTTCCAAAATATACCATATGTACATGTCCAAAAATCAAAATGCTCATCCAGAATTGTTGGCAACTTCTGCAGCTCTCTGCCTCATCATCTCCATTACAGCAGCTCTTCGCCGTGAATCAGACTGTTGCTGCAACCTCCTTAAGTGTTCCTTTAAATCTCTGTTTTAACCCAAAAAGAAAATGTTATACAAGCAAAATATATAAACAGTGACTAGAGTAATTGCAATGCCTGCCTGACCCACAAACCTGCAACGTGGTACATGGCATTCAGATTCCTTGCAAGCACGAGCATGGAGTTGAAGCAAATACCACATTTTCTTGCATAGAACACAACCTCCAGAGGCACGGATTTTGCAATGCATCCCATGACGGAAAAGCCCCTTCACCTTGCGACAATTTGGATATTGGCAATGGGCAGAACGACATTGGGATGCATGCACAAGAAGATCAAGCATTTTTCGCAACTGTAAATTATAAAAATCCATTTACATCAGACCTTATAAAGAGAAGAGCAATATCACCACTAAGCATGGTGAATCAGTGATAAAAAGAGATTGCGAGTCAAAATCATGTAGTAACTTTGAGGAATGGAATTTACTATTTTTAAGTCCCTAAATTTTTTTAAGATTTCTATTTTTAGTACTTGAACTTCTTTTTTTTACTAATTATAATCCCTTAATTTTTTTTTCTTATTTTTAATCCTTTGACAAGGGACTTAAAGTAAATACAACAAAAAAGTTAAGAAACTAAAAGTAAAAATGAAAAGAAAAAAAAAAAGCTAACAAATGTCATTCAAGAACTTAAAACAATAGTTCTAAAAAGTTTAGAGACAAAATATAATAAACTCTAAAAAATTCAATAGTAAGCAATTGAAGAAGTATTATCCCATGTAAATCAAAACGTATTTTGTAAACCTCCCCACATTCTTTCCCAAAAAAATTGCCAATTCATTTATAATTATCACAAATGTTTAACAAAATTAACAACGAAACCTGACTGCCTAGTGGATATACGGCCTTTGTTGCTGCTGCTGTTATCGCTGATAATAATAAGTAAATAAACACTCTAACAACAAACATGTTATGCATATGCATAAAATTCAAGAAAAATTCATAATTTTCATGCTCAAACTCGCATTATATAATTTTATATGTTCTAAATGTTAGAAAATATAAATGAAGGCAGCTCCTCTTCACACGCATTTCACCACACATGAATCTGACTTCTTTATTTGAAATTCAATATAACCAAGTAGTATATAAGCATGCTCGTTGAAATGACACATGCATGAACAAATAAAATCTCATACAAACCTGTAATACTCGAAGTTGTCTTGCTTCCTTGTTCTGAGCATCACGATCTGCCATTGACGGATGATTTGTCAATTTATGAGGATGATCAGCACCACTGTCCTTTTGATAACAAGCATTGCACACATCATATTCAGGGCAAACTTCACAACGCCAACCTTGGCCTGTTTCTATGTCAAGACGGCAAATAATACATGTTGTAACAAATGCAGGAGCAGTTGGATTATGAAGATGATAGAGAACCATCATAGAGGAATGCTTGGCCCGCCTGAGAGTATCATACTGATAATGATTTCCCTGGCAGAGACTCAGAAATGCCTGTCTAGTATCAAAGAATTCACTCTCAAGAATCTCGTCTTTGTCCTTTGTATCAGCAGGTACATCAGTAATTTCTACCTGCAAGAACATACAAGGTACCAAAAATTCCAATTTCATCTTTTACTAATTGGTAGCTATCAAAAGAATCCATCACATCAAATTTTGAGCTCCATAATTTATCTGACTCGCTAGTTATGCTGAAACCAAGGTAATGACACGAGGGTGGTATGACAGTAATGACACAACTATGAGGATACCAAATTTTTAATAATTCGAAATAAGATACAATGAAGATACGTTAACATACATTAAAAATTCTATACAAACACAACATATATAAAGAGACTTCGATTATTAGATAGTTTGGGGCTAGAAAGCTGCCTTTAAATACCAAAAAGGGTTGAGAGGGATTTTATCTTGTGATTTGAGAGGGAATTCAGATTGTTGTAGTTGAGTCCATGCCTCTCGAAAGTCCTGGTACTCATTTGTAGGTTTTTCTGTTAATTGAAGTTTTTTTCTCAATACTTTTGATCCAGTTTCTATGAAAAAGATGAAATAGTTGTTTGAGATTCCACATCAACTAGTAATATAATAAAATAGTATATATAAGTAGGAGACAACACTCACTCTATGAATTAGTTTTTGGGATTGAGTTAGGTCCAAACCCACATTTCTAATATGGTATCAGAGTCTATCCTAGTGATATATTGTTGGACCTATTGTTCCACCTGCTATCAGACCATCCATAAATATTTAGTATTGTAAATTTCAGTTCGAGATGTCCAATACTCAACATGAAGGGGATGTGTTGGAGATCTCATATTAACTAGTGATATGGCCAAAATAGTGTATACAAGTGAGGGACAACTTTTGGGGTTAAGCCCACATCCACATTTCTAAGATCAGTATTGGAGTTGTATGTATTTATAGTCCTATTCAAAGTACCAGGGCTGTATCCCCAACATATTAGTTGATAATTTTTTAAAATGGATGATACTCCGTATATGACATTGATATCTTTGACATTTTGGGAGTATCTAGGCTTTTGTAGCTGCCAAGTGCTAACAATTTTTCACACAACTGTACAGGTAAAAAAGAACCAGTGCAAAATCAATCACTTTACATGTGAACATTAAAAATGTATGCTTACTCACAGGATAAAGGGTGTGTTTCTCCCTCTGGTTAATAGGATGCCGTTCTCTCTCTTCGCGCTTTAGTTCTGCTTCATAACACCTAAGAGAACATTGTTATCAATATACTGAACATCTTTGACTGTACAAGGAAAAAGTAAGACAATGTGACAAGTAAAGTTCATAGGTTGAATTTGGAATTGGTTGAGTTGACAGATAATACCAGACAAGGGGAAAAATCATAAGAATGCCAATAATGAATACTGAATGAAATTTTAAGATGTATAATGCTATTGAGACAA
This sequence comes from Pachyrhizus erosus, assembly GCA_026544285.1. NCBI lineage: Eukaryota > Viridiplantae > Streptophyta > Magnoliopsida > Fabales > Fabaceae > Pachyrhizus > Pachyrhizus erosus. The sequence goes on along the minus strand of JAMLFT010002126.1, from coordinate 13,365 downwards.
TAATCATCAGAAGCTTCAAACTTTCAATATTCTCCAAAATTAGGAACTAAAACAATGACACACAAATTTTAGAACCCTCTTTAAATATGATCTACAAGTATGAGGATCAATTTATAAGTCATCTTTTACCCCCTTAGAATTCCACAACCTTGACTACAAAACAATGAGGACTTCGCAAAGGTGAAAGACAATATTTCAACTCTAAATAAATAGTGGCAAGATACAAATAAAAGGGCACCAGATATAGAGAAATTAATATAAATGGCAAACAAAATAACGTAAAGAAAAAGAAAATTCTACCAGGACTTCAAATATATGTGCCTTTTTATATGTTTGAATGTAATTAAATAAGACAACTTCTATCAAAGGCTGTAAATATAACAATAGTACGATAATATATTAAGGATTTCCAAAACTCCGTTAAATTGATATCAATCAACATTAGGAGTAGACATTAAAATAATGATTGTTGGAAATAGGAGCATTTAAAGACTATTACTCTTTCAAGTAGCTTAGTTATTGTGCTAACTGAGTTCGGTGTATCCTATGCTTGGTTCTCAATAGCAGCACATCACACTAGCACAGGAGTGGCCCATGGCCACTATAGCGAGACTGTTGTGTCTTGATTCAGTGCTGCAGCCACAATCCCAAAGCGGCAGAGCAGGCACAATCATGGAATACGAGTGATGGAGCAGGCGCTACAGCAATTTTAGGCCAAAATCCCCAAAATATCCTCATTACCTGATTATTACTAAGGGTATTTTGGGAATTTTCACACTCAACTTCAAAGCAAGAAAAAAACCTTCATCCTCATTCTTCCTCTCCAGCATATGACCCAACTCTCCCCTAGCTCTCTTCTTTATCTCCCATGACCACTGTCTTCCACTCCCACAGGATTGCTTCTCTATTTTTATGTTCTGTTTTCTTTTTGTTTCCTTCACCTCTTTTCAAGGGTGTTTGTGGTGCAATTTGGTTTTTGGAAGAAAACTTGTCTAACAAAACATACAATCAACATGCAGTTTATTTTGGACTTTGGTTCAGTTTGAATGTAACAACAAATCCGATCCATACCAAACTGATTTGTTTTTATTTGATTTAGTTTGTTTTAGCAGTTTTTATTTTTTTTTTTAAATTATGGACACAATGTAGAGTTTAATAGCTAAATTTACACAATTATTAGAATATCATTTTTTAAAAATTTATTTAAAATATTTTAGTTGAAAAATAATATTGTTTTACTAATGTTGAACATTATTTTTCAATAATAATAATAAACCCTATCTATGTAACATAAAAGTAAATTTTGTTCTGTTTTGTTTTCACCAAACCATGACCATTTTAACCTTAAAATCAATATTCTTTTTAAGCCAATACCTCTCAATCTTCTTTCTTTTTCTTTTATTTTTAGTTTCCCTTAAACTAATTAGTTGGGTTTTGTTGGCTTTTATTTGAGATATCTTCTCTATTATGTCTTTCATTATATTCTTTTGTTTCTGTATTATATTTGCTTTCCATTATTTTTTCACAATTACTAGTAAGCATTGTCATGCCTGTTTGTCAACATTTCTTATTTTAATAATAAAATTTATTGAGAGTGTAAATAACGACGTTATTGAGGAGTTGATTTTATATGATGCCTATAGTTAAATAATATATTTTTATTGAGCGGGTTAGTAAAAGGGAATGTGTTGGAGATTGAAATAAATTAATGCGTAGGTTTACATAATCATTTAAAGGATTAAAAATTCCAAGGGTATGTTCATTGTTACCAATGGCAGATTATAGTGGTAAGTGAAAAATCTGCCACATGCGCATGCACACACATCGTATACATGTAAGTATAAATGGGGAAAAAAATTGCAATAGAAAGGTAGAGTTGAACAGCCACACAGATCAAAGGGAAAAAAGGAGAAGTTGAAGGCTAGTCAAGTCTACAAGATACAAGTACAAGGTTGAGGTAGAGATACAAGTGCAAGGTTGAGGGGTTGAGACAAAGAAACTAGAAGCAATAGATAGGTTGAGGGTGCAAGGGAAGGGCGAATGTCGGAGATCATCATTGTTGGGTAGCCAGAAGTGGGTTTGAGTCTTTGAGAAAAGACAAGTCATTTGGTTTGGGTTGAATTTTAGGGTTTTTTAAATTTAAAACTGGGTTGGATTGGATCAAATAACCCAAAAACTATTTTTTCCCTTTTTCTCTCATTAAATTTTTTATGCTTGTCTCTCTTTTCTCATCTTGGTTTGACTCTACCATTTCCACCAGGGCTGTTGATTTTGCTATGGTAACTACATTAAAAAAAGCTTTCATAGCCCTTTCACACCACCACCATAAAATGCAGGCTTATGAGAAATCTGCTAAGGCGGTATTGGTTTACCACTTGGCCTCCTTCAACTTATGTTTGTCCAATAAACTCAATTTGATGATATGTTTGATTTCTCTCAAAAATACATTTGCACATTTATATTTGACTTAAAACCAAGTTTCAAATGAAAGCAATATCAAAGTTGCTTTTGCAAACTCCATTAGCAAAATGAAATTCATTCAAATTTACATTTACAAACTTTAATCCAAACATATATTAGAGAAATGTGAAAACCAAATGGAGATATCCTCCTTATTATTAAAGATTATAAAATATAAAATAGACTGAGATATTAATAATACTTACACAACATTTATAAAATAATGATATAACTAAAAAATAAATATTTAAATTTTTAAATCAGATTTAGTGATATTATTATACGTATTAGTTAATTATACTATCATTTATCATATGTTGTATTAAAATATACTTTTATATTTTTGGTAGAATCTTATGATAGCATGTTTTACAATCTTGCAACCCTCCTCTCCATGTCCTAAGTAGGATCTCGGTCATGACAACATTGGTTATTATGTTTAGTTGAGTTCAACGTATCTTATGAAGTAGTGATATTTTAAATGTTCTCAGGAAAATAGTAGTTATTATCTCCGTGATCATTATTATTATAAATAGATCACTCAGTGATATACTCAAGCAAATTCAGAAAATAAAATTTGTTTCTTTCTTCTCACAACAATGATAATAATATTAACAAAATAATAATAATTATAGATCAATTGTGATAATATATTTTAGAGCAAATTATATTCGCAACCCCCAAGTTTTTTTCGAATTACCTACAATACCACTCTTTTTTCTGTTCCTACACTAACCCCCTTAATGTCTGAAAACATTACACTGACACCCTTTATATATTATATTAGCCCTCTTTCATTGTTTGAAGAACATTTCACTAACACTCCTTATAAGGGAGGTTGTTGTAAATGGCAAACAAGAAGGGAGTATTGTGTATATTTCGAAAAAATCTCAACAGATACTAATGTAATTTGCTCTATATTTTAGCACATTTAAATTGACATGTTAGATGACAAAACAACATGATAGAAAAATCCTTACTTGTCACAAATCTGAAAATTCTTGCATTGCCTACAAACCCAACGATTGCCAGACACCATTAGAATACAACAATGAGTGCATGCATGCTGCAGATGAACCATGATAAAATCTTCCTTCATTGGGCAAATGGTTTCACCAAGCTGGAGAGAGATCAAAAGCTTTACAATAAGGAAATTGTTATTTCCACACAAGGAAACCCCATATAAATGTTAATTGCAATTAAGGGAGGAGAAGATATAGCTGTGTGAAAATTGTTGGAAAAAACCAAACAAAGTCTCACATCAGCTAGAGATAGTTATATCTCTAGCCAATGTTGGACTTAGGTTATTTCCAATAAAGATCTAGTTATATAACATATGCAACAAATTCAAAAACACAATTAGCAATGGACTTCATTTGCCCAAAAGACAAATAAACAATAACATGTTCAAAGATTAAAATGGAAAATTACTTTGTGCATGAGGAGAAGATCTTTTGAGGCATTTCCAGAAAGATCTGACTGACCAGATGCTTTTAAAGCCCTTTTTGTTATAATTTTCTTAGTTGTTCCTTTCTTATTTTGTTTTCTTCCATCTTCCTCTTGGCGAAGCTGATAAATCAAATCCTCAGCAGCCCCAGGCCAGTAGTCACCATCAAAATATGGGAGCCTAGCAGCTGTAACCTTAGCCCTACATTCACCAGAAGATACAAAGAAATGATCGTACAAGTTGGTGAGATCAACCACAATATTCTCCTTGGAAGCTTTTCTTAACATGGACAGGTACCTGTAGAAAAACGTTTACCAAACAAACTAGAGTTAGAGATGAATACCTAGCATTTTGTACATATAAAACGAGGCAACTTTACTTTCTCATTTTGTTTATCCTGAAGCTTTTAAACTTACCATTCCCTGAGCTTATCAGATTTTGGTGTTTTCTGAATTTCCGGATGACAATATAAAATATAATCTTCACCCTTTAAAGGAGGACATGCCCATATGTAGCAGCTTGTAAAACCACGTTTCTTGCAATACTCAAGGTATCCAATCTAAAAAATCATAACAAAAACTCTACTCAAATATTTATATAGCATACAAATTAAAGGAAGAAAACACAAATCAGAACTTGTATGACTCCAAGAAAGGGTTCCACAAGGCTGAATAATAGACCACCCAACACAAGGGCAAGGAACTAGTACTAAGGATTACCAGAATTTCATGGTAAACAAATGTCCGAAGTGCTTCTCCAGTTACTGCTTTAATCTCGGGCCTAAAATACTTTACAGAGTCCAGATATGAAAGATAAACCCGGCGTTGATTCGGAAATTGACATTCAGATCCAAACTCTTGAACATACATGCCAAAGAGGCATACTTCCACACCTTCAATATTCTGAAACAACAATACTACCTGAAATGAAAACCAAAAGTCATCAAAATTCACAATAAATAATAACAAATTGATTACCAACATGACTAGCTATAAATCAACCTTCCCCATACCTTCGATTTATATGGGAATTCTGTTGGGTAATTTTCTTCCTGAAAAATCTCCAAAAACCGCTGTTTAACTTCCAACTTCTTGTCAACAGATGACACGACTCTTATAACAAGAGCTTCAGCTCCAGGCACCTGGTAACATCACTTAAAAATGTATATGTATCCAGCAAAAACAAATACCAAAATGGAATTCTTTCTCCACAGCATACCAGTTAGGAGTTTAATCATCAAGCTCCAATAAACAAAATGCCACTAGTTTAAAACACGGAGAGAGAGAGGAGAGAAAGAATATATATATATAATTTAATGATTAATTATTCAAAAACTACTCCAATCAAATATACTATTCAAATGAGTGATAAAAGAAACTTTATGATTATAATAAATAACTTGCAGCCATTACTTAACAACAATTTAAGAACTCTTATCAGAAAATAATTAGTAATACTATATTAGCTACATTGGCTACATTTGCCAGTGGAAGAAAAGAAAAATGTCATAATCAGTGACATGAGTACTTCAAGTCAAGAAAATTCAGAATGCATTTTGATTTTAGGGATTTTTCACAAGGCCTACATTTTATGTTGCAACAAATTTATGACAATACTAGCATCATTTCCAATCAAAAATAAGGAAGACAACAGTAACTATCAAGTACTAACTCTCCCAAAAGCTTAAGGTATTAGGTGAAGACTTGTGAATGGTACATGCTTGACACCACTAATGCAAGAGTCTATTGGACTTGAAGCATGGATAATGCAAAAAGCCCACCCTACCTTGTGTTGAAATTCAACACTTTTAAAAAAGGTCACATGCATCAAGCTCTAGCCAATTTAATCATATAAACTTATACCATGCCAAAAGTCGACTTTATTAAATTCATAAGCCATTAGATGGAAGCTCATGAACGGTTTTATATGTAACAATAACAATCTCCACATACGCAATACACAAAGAGATGAATCACCTCATCATGACTTTTCCCTTGAAGTCGGGCCCTCTCTTGTCTTTCATGCTTCAGTCTCCTAAATAATCGTTGCTCTATGTGGTCACTGAGAATTGTTTTTGGTAAATCCTTGGCTCCAAGAACAGCACTTTGGGGTAAGGGCTTGCGCTCACCTCTTTCCACCTCTTGAATATAGCAGTTAGGGCAAGTGTATTCAGCTTGTCCACCATCATTTCTTCGACCATTAAATAAGGCACAAATTTGATGCTGCCATGCCTCACATTTATCACATTGAACCCACTGCAGATAAAAAAAGATGGTTATTAAAACAAAATAAACTGCCAATCAATGAACAAAATATGACATATGATACGCACCCATTCCTCCATTTCCTCATCATTTTTCTTCTTTTCTAACCTTGACTTAGGAAAAGGAGTCCCATCAACAGCAATGGTGTCTCCACGAGGCTCATTATAGCACGGAATACAAAAATAATGCCGTGTATCACCAGTACCCATGGTATAATACATATAGTTCCGTTTAATCCGAACACCACATGTTGTGCAATAAATAGGCGGCGGTTCAAAAGTTAGTTTCTCTACAGCACACAATTGACAGGAGTTCTCACTCATTGAATGCTCCATTGCTTGATTCTTCTCTGCTTTTGATTTACTCTGTCACAATAAAATAGATGCATCATGGTAAAATAAGGATACCAAGACAATTAAAGAAGTATAAGGAATTAAGGATGAGATACAGCAACTGAACAAGTAAAAGCAAACAGTAGAAAATTCGTAGACAAACCTTCAAAAAATTATTTATGAACATCTTAGGAAAGCTAACATATCCTACCATTTTTAAATAATTGGGATGGTAGGAATGTGTTTTTAATTTTTGTGTATGTGACTATATAACTCAAAATCCATGAACATCTAAAAGCAAATATAATGGTTGCTTTATCAATCTGGATTGTTGCATGCAAAATATAAACCTCACAGATAAATAAGCTTTTAGAAGAAGCATTAGAAATTATATCTTCATAAACTTGACAAAATGAGGGGAGAAGATTCAAATGCTGAAAAAAGTGATAGACATATCATATTATATGCATAAAAAACTAAACTTCAGTAGATCACAAACAGCATAAGCATTTAGATGTGATAATGATAACTAGGAACCCTAGTTCTGAATATGCATGATAAACATAGTTCACCATTTCCAGTTGATGCATTTTAGTCATTTTGGGGTGTTCAGGGAGTATTGGGCTTGGATTTTTTTTTTTTAAACTAGGGTTGGGGGTTTATGCAAGACAAAGGCAGGGAAAGCTCAATGAAGTTCTAGGATTTCAGAGTTTTTAAACTATAACAGAACTGATTCATGCTACCATTAAATTAATGGCTATAAAGTAATTTTCCATTGAAAAAAATTCCACCAGAATAAATGAAGTCTTACTTGGCCAACCCATCGCCTGAGGCCAGTGATATGTTCCCTGACTTGCTCAGGAGTAAACAGCTCAGTCAATGAGACCCCCTTTATTTTTGGCTTACCAGACTTGGTTCCAGCTCCATGTTCAGATGGCTGGGTCACATTTTCTTGCTTATCTTGTCCACTTTCTTTCTCAGTTTTAATATTTTCTGTCCTAGCTATATTAGCAGGTTCATTATACATGACAGGCTTACCGGTGGGCCATTTATCATGTGCACTATCCTCATCCATTTTTGTCTCGCTAAGATTTTCATCAATTGAAGACACCAACAAAACTTCTGCTTTAACTTCAGTAAGCTCAGATTTAGTTGATAGAGACATGTCACCACAGGGATAGGCTTGGCACTGAGTATCCTTCAAATCTCGTGAATCACAAAGAACAGATGAAGACGAATTGTCATATTCAGGATTAATGGACTGGGTGCACTGCTCAGTTTTCATACGTTTTAGAGATGGTAGGTTGTCTGAAGTTTCAACCACTAATGGAGACTTTGAGATCAATCTAGGTGATGGGCCACCCACCACATTATAGGATTCACAGGATCCATTTAAAGCATTTGGCAAACATGATTCAGGATCTGACCAAATTTTGGGCTTAAGTTGAAATGCACGCCGATACTTTCTTACCAAAACACAAACAGGGCAATGCGGATTATTGCATTTTATGAAATGATGAAGCAATTTCCTGGTATGATGACAACGAGGATATGGACAATGAGGTATAGTGCATCCATCTAAGTGATTACATAACTTTTGTGCACTAGAACAATGGCGTTCTTGGCATTGCCCTTCTGGGGCAGAACAGCGTCGAGCATGAAGTAAAAACAAAAGCCACCTCTGTTGATTCCTGTGTGCCTTTATAGTACTGCTCAGGTCTAGCAGCTCAGTTGAGCTTTTAGAAGCAACAGGTTGACCAATAATAGATCCATCTGATGATAAAGTATTGCATTGAACTTCGTCTTGCCCTGATATTCTTTGATGAAAATCCATGGGAAGATGTTGTTCATGTGACATACCCTCAGGAATGTGATTTTCATCTAGTGATCGAGGCCATTGATTTGTAAGTGTGGATTTGGATTGTGACCCAACTGAAAGATAGCTAAAATTATTTTGTGACTCAGAAACCAATTGATGTGGATGCAACATCTGTTGTGAAATTTGAGGTGGTGATGAGGATGAGTCGTGCTGGCCCAATGGAAGATGTTGAGCAACCTTAGAGCAATCTTTAGAAGAAATTTTCTGGAAATGGTTCTGCATCTCAGATACATGGAACTGTTCAGAAAGCTGAGAATTAAGAACTTCTTTATGTGGTTCAACTCCAGACTCAGTCTTTACTTTATTGTCTAGATTGGATGAGAGCTGAGACTGAGAAAAGGCATCATTGTTGACCAAATGATGAGGTTTCTGACCTTGCAGCTTCAGTTGAAATTGCTGTGGAGCATACCGCTCTGACTGGTGACATTGTTGAGGTCTTTGCTGATATTGCTGTTGAGTATGCAGATGGCCATCTCTTGAAGTCAATGAAGACTGGTATTTTAAATTTTTCAACGAATTTATTGCTTGTGACTTTTGATGAGCAGTCTGATGCATACTATTCAAATTTGAATGACCACCTATCAGTGAGCTGGTGGTGGGTATTGATGGAAATTTTACTGCATTCATGTTCTGAGTGTTCATCATAGACCCAGAGGATATCGCAGATGCATAAAAGCTTCCAGAAGTAAAAGTATCAACATTAATCAATCCATATCTGTCACCTGATAATGAGATTGTTACTCTTTGTGTAAGATTCCAACTGGTGGAAGAAAGAAAAAAACCTCCCCATCCCAGAGTCCAACAGGAAATGGTGTGCACATAGACATATAGATGCCACCCACCCAACAAACAACAATGACCAAGCCTTTTCCCACTAGTAACACCAAAATGTTTTTTACATGGACCACTAACTAAAATTATTACATCGCTTTATTTAAATCTTGATTTATTTAAATTTATCTTGTTTCTTTATTTTTTCCCATCTTAATAAGATTTGGATATTGGAAAAAACCTAAGTATCACATCAACTAGAGATAGTATCAAGATAGAATATATAAGTGGTATGCAACCATCACCCTATAACAGTATCTAAGTCTATCCTAGTAATTTGTGGTTAGGCCTGTCGTGTCACCCATTATTGAACCACACATGGATGTTTAATCCTACAAACTTATATCAGAATCTTGATTTCAGATCCTTGTTTTATCAATTAGGATAGTTTTTAGATATAATCCTATTAATTAGAAATCTCTTTATTTTTATTTTATTAATTAGGATAAATTAGGATAATTGTTAGGGATATCTTTCTAGTCTTTTTAAAGGAAAGATTTGATTGAAATATAATAAATGAGAAATAATTTTCAGAAAAACTTGTGTTAGTCCAGGAGGGACTCTGTCAATGACAAGTCTACTTGCTTTCACCATAGGTCGCAAGAAGGATTATTCCATATCTAGACCTGTGATTCGATTCTACACAAAGGATTTTATCATAACTCCAACAAGCAATATAGCTAAAAAAGATTATACCACTACAGGGTGGGGCAAGAAGAAGGTCTTTCTTTTTTATACTTAATTAAAATATGTATATATATATATATATATATCATACCCCAATGTCATAAGGCTCTCACTATGCAACGGTATGAGAGAGTTATTGTATGTAGCCTTACCCTTGCATATGCAAAGAGGCTGTTTCTGGATTCCAACCCATAACCAATTGGTTACCAAGGCACAACTTTACTGCTGTGTCAGGGCTTGCCCTCTTGATTTTATACTTGATAAAATCAAACAAAAGGATTAAGAAAGATTACCCTGCACTATTGGTTGTTTATTTTGATCAAAGTGCTGCTGGAAGTGTTTAGGAGAATTAGTGTACGTTGAAGCATAGTCATCAGTGCCAGGTTCATTTGCAAGTTGTATGTTGTTTCCAATCAAGCCTAGCCCATTATTTATAGAACCATTTGCATATGCAAATGAATTTTGAAGCAAATCAGATCTCATTCCACCATCAATTTCTCTGCCAAGGTTGTGCAATGCACGATTGTTGTGGTCATTGTCTTGCAGCTTCTGGTGCCGCTGCAGCTGTGATTGTGACTGCAATAGTTTTGTAGAATCAACACCAGAAAAAGAACTGCTATTAGTTGAAGGATCTATATTTTTATATGAAGGATTAGTACTGACACTAAATCCTGGAGTTGGAATCATCTGGCTAGTAACTCTTTGCACCCCCACTGATGACATGTTCCCTCCCAAACCAATGGAAAAATTTGTTGAAGACTGCTGGTAACCATTAGACAAACCTGCAATAAGTAGACCCAATAACGTAGGGAAAGAAAAACATACAGAAAGGACTAAGGAATCAAAGCAACTAGAATTACCATCAGATCTATTTAAGGAGCTGCCAAGCATGCTACCTGCCGGTAACATGCTTACACTATTGACAGATGAGGATGCTATGCTGCTACACCCACTGGCAGCAATCATTGAGGCATCCACAGAAGATGCAATGATCATGGTTGAATTTGTAACATGTGACATACCAGGGGTTGGTATCATTGTACCAATTGGAGAAGAGCTAACAAGCTGTGGATGTTGTTGGTTGTGATTAGTCATAGATGACAGTCTAAGGAAATTAGATAAGCGACTCTCTAGTGTGTCCAAGTTCATGTAGTCCTCCTAAAAGACAGGTCCAGAACATCATCAACACTAAAAATAGTAACTGTTGACAAAAGGCATATAAAAATAGAGAACAGTTAAAAAGATCCTAAGATTAACCTAGGAAACAGCATAAAGGTCCCATGTTGTAACTTATAGAACCAGAAATTTCATGGATTTAAACAGGAAAAGTAAATATGGATACCATCCCTCCAAATAGTGGAAAAGAAAATTGATTAGAGACACAAAAACCTTAGAGATAGCAGTTAACATGCCCTCTTCAAGGCGTTTTGCAAGATCCTTAGCCTTCCTTTTATGTACTTCTGTAACTGGATGCTGGTACCGTTGCAAAAGTATATTATATCTGTAAGGAAAAAAGTAGCATGCTTATTGTTGTTAAAATTGACATAAATGGTAAAAGATTGCTATAAACTAACTATCCCAAAAGATTAAGTTGTTAGGTGAAAGCACTATCCAACATGCCTTCTCAGGCATTGCCATAAAGCCTTTGATACCATCTTGTGAAAGAACCAACCCAAAAGCTAAAGGCACTCATTGAACGCATGTGAATAATTTTATATCTGAAACAAAAATTATCAGAGTCTAATCTTATGTGTATACTATACAATTTTGAAGTTATGAAAACCAAAGATAGATGGGCCAAGGGTGCATAATAGAATCAAATTATGAAAATGACTAAACAACTTTGATAGACTGAGCTGGCTAATAGGAAGTTAAGTAATAAAATTATGTAAATGACTAATCACAATCCGTTTTTATATCTTATAGCCTAAAAATCACACTAAGCCTTACATGTGAGACACAAGGCATTACCTTGGACATAAAACAAATATATCAGAATAATTAAGTTCCCAAATTATTTTACTTTCTATTTTGTTTTACCATGAGAGGCACCAAGCCTTATGCCCTTATCATACTATGTGGGTTGCTTGATCAATGTCATTGAGCTCTATCAAAAACTATTCCTCTTGTTTTGATGTAGACAATTTCAATGGGTTATTTCCTAATATGAACTCATCTATAAAATGTATTGACTTTCATATTACATGGTTTCACACAACAACAACAACAATAATCGTCCCTTATCTCACTAGGTTGTGTCAATTAGCTTTATTTTTTAAAAAAAAATATTCATTACTCATATTAATAATCTACCAATCGATAACTTCTTGTATGATTCAGCACAGTTCACCAGATTGAATATGTACCAAAAAATAAACTATATAGAAATATATTCAAAACAAAACTTACATTTTCTCTAGCGTAAAAGAACGTGCTCTATGCAATTCAGGGTCCATACTTGGACAAACACCTAAATTTGGCATCAGAGGCAGGGCATTTCCATTCAGTTAAATCAGGCCAGGCAACTGAGACCCTGATTGATTAGGCACGTGCCCTGATATATTTTCTGGAATCTGTACCTGTAATTTCACTTTCTTTATTCTTCATATTTGCTTTAGCAATCAAATATTGCATTTCTAAGTCGTGTGCCTGGATTCCACCATCAACTAACAGTTCAGCTGTACGCCTGTACCACGAACCCATTGTCATGGTAAGAACACAACAACTGATGTAAATCTTGAAGGGGAATAGAAAACTAAATATGATTATTTTACATAAGTCACAGACAAGCCAACAATCCTAGCACCAAACTGTTGTAAGTAAACTAAATGGCAAAATACGGTTTAAGGTATATCAAAAGTCAACAATTAAATGACAAAATATATTGAATGCAAGCAACTTAATAAGATTTTTTGAATTTTATCAAAAGGAAAGGCGCAGACAAAATTCCGCTGAGTAAATCCCCTCTGCTCGTGATGGTAATTGAAATTTAATTAACCATTATAATTACAGTGAGTAACCAGTAAATCAAATCAAATAAAAACAGTCAATGAACAAATAAACCCTAACATTGATGGGTTACAACAAACCTAAACGCTGAGAAATAGGTACAAACCCGTCAGAAGTTCGAAATTACTAAATAGAATTCGGAAGTAACACAACTATCGACAACCACGACGACTACGATCAACAATCCTTTTACCTTAGAAAGTCGGTTAGACCGTTCCCATGTAAAGGCACGTGCGAATTTTGCCACGAAGGAAAACGGAAATTGAAGAATGGGAAAATAAGTCAGGCGAACAAGCTGCTGTTTAAATAGATTTGATTTATTTTTAAAAAATTATATACAATTCTACGTTTCATCATTCAATTATTATTATTATTAAATTTTATTATTTAATAATTTTTTAATTTTATAATTCAAATTTTAGTTTTATATATTTTATCATTTAATTTTTTTACATT
>JAMLFT010002125.1:0-27102 GCA_026544285.1 Pachyrhizus erosus | reverse complement strand
GCTCTTCCGATCTTTTATGTTTATATATAATTTCATATAATCTTTATACTTAATATTTTATTCTTCTACATATATTTATGTTTATCTACTAATTATTTAAAGCAAAATCTTTCTTAATTTTTGTAATTAAACTATTATTTATTTCTAATTAATTAATTAATTAACTAATTTTCATTACATTAACAATTATAACAACATTAATTAAATTCCTAAAACTTATAGTATAAATTCAAACACACATACTCAAATATTCTCATAAAGGAATATAAATATTACTAAGTATTGTTTCTCTTATTTCTATTATTTATTTTCATTACGTTAACTATATATTAACAATTAATTTTTTTTTCAAATTTTAATTGGAGACAACACACTTTAAATGAATCTTCTCTAGAAATATTTAAATATTACTATTAAGAAATTCTTTATCCCATAATTGTTTTATCCTTTACTTACTTGACACATACTAATTCTTATTCTAACTGCTATTTTTTTTTACTATTTTATTTTATTTTGTTTTTATTTTATCAGGATGTTATAGGTAGTGGTGTCGATGATAAGATCATTAGGAGGTATTATGAGTATATGGGATACAAAAACTTTTTAACCTAGAAATCATTTTGTGGAAGAAGGGTATATTTTGGTAAAAGGTGTGTGGAAGGAAATTGGGCAAGAGATTTTCACAATGAATGTCTATGCTCCATGTGATAGAAGCAAAAAAAGACAACTATGGGAGGAACTTAAAGAAAAAAAAGAAGAATAGTAATAAACTGAGTTGGTGTTTGTTGGGAGATTTTAATAACATTTGGTGTAATTCGGAAAGGTTAGGTATAAGGGGCGAGGTTGAAAGAGGCGGGGATATGAGGGATTTTCAATAAATTGATTGAAAATATGAAAATGGTGGATATTCCCATTGTGGGTAAAAAATTTACATGGTATGGACCAAATGAGAGTGCAAGGAGTAGAATTGATAAAGTTTGGGTGAGTAAAGAATTGCTTAATCATTGGCGTGGATGTACACAATATATTCTTGGTAGGAATATATTGGATCATTGTCCAATCTTGGTTGAAAACTTGGTAGTGGATAGGAGGCCTAAACCTTTCAAGGTCCTTTATTGTTAGTTCATTAATAATAGATTTGTGAGTGTTGTGGAAAAATTGGGAGAAGTTGAAGATTGAGGGTTGAGGAGCATATGTATTAAAAGAAAAGTTAAAGGAGTTGAAAAAGGCATTAAAGGAATGAAATCTTGAACATTTTGGCAAGATGACAAAGAGACAAGGAGTGGTAGAAAAAGAAATGAATAAATTAGGAAAAAAAAGTAGAAGAAGAAGATCAAGAGAGTTTTAGTGAAGAGGAGAACGTGAGGAAAATTTTTTTGCAAAAAAAGTATTGGAAAATGGCTATCTATAACGAAATCTTTTGGCAAGACAAAAAGCAAGAAAAAGTGGTTATGTAATGGGGCTAGGAGGACAAGATATTTCCATATAGTTGTTAATTGGAGAAGAAAGAAAAATATAGTGAGGTGGTTAAGGTAGGAAATGATTGGGTGGATGAGCTAAGTAGAGTAAAATAAAAAGTGAAGAGTTACTTTGAAGAGCGGTTTAAGGAGAAGGAAGAGTATATACCAAAATTGGAAGGTGTGAAGTATAAAAGAATATCAAGGGGGAATAATTCTATGCTTACTACAAAATTTGAAGAATTTAAGGTTATGAAAGAAATGTGATTGTGTGTTAGTACAAAGAATTCTGGTCTATATAGGTATAATTTCAAATTTATCAAGAGCTTTTGGAATATCTTGATGTTTGATGTTATAAGATTCCTTGATGAGTTCCATGAGTATTGGATACTACCAAGAAGAAGTAATTCCTCTTTTGTTACTCTAATTTTGAAGTGGAGGCACCTCAAAGTTTGGGGGAATTCAGGTCAAGCTCTTTGGTTGGAAGCATGTATAAAATATTGGCCAAAATTTTGTTAAATAAACTTAAGAAGGTGTTGAATAAAGTTATTGATCAAAGACAAAGTGTGTTTCTTGGTGGGAGACATCTACTTCATAGTGCTTTGGTGGAAAATGAAGTCATTGATGAAGCTAAGAGGAAGAAAAAAATGTTTGATCTTTAAAGTGGATTGCAAAAAAACATATGATTCAATGAGTAAGCACTTTCTCTTGTACATGTTGGATAAATTAGGTTTCAATGAAAAATGAGTCACATGGATCAAAGCTGATCTGGAAAGTAGTAGGGTATGTATACTTGTGAATAGTAGTCTAATTAGGGAGTTCTTGGTACCGAAGGGACTAAGATAAGGGAATCCACCTGTCCCTTTTCTTTTTTAATGTAGTCGTGGAAGGCTTATGTGGGTTGGTGAGATAAGCTATTGAAAAAAGGTTATTAGTTAATTACTTAGTGGGGGAGAAGGAGGAAAAGGTCAATCTCCTATAATACGTAAATGATACAATTTTTATGGGAGAAGCATTATTGCAAAATGTGACTGCAATTAAGTGTGGGCTTAGATGTTTTGAGTTGGTATCTGGTTTGAAAGTTAATTTAATGAAAAGTTGTTTTGGTACTATTGGTTTTGAAAGTAATGTATACAAAAACTATGATATTATTTTAAATTGCAAATTGCTATATATTCCCTTTGTTTACCTAGGTATCCCTATTGGTGTTAATCCAAGGAATGAACAAACTTGGGAACCCATGATGGTAAAATTTAAAAAGAAATTAGCAAGTTGGAAACATAAAAGGTTATCTATTATAGGAAGAATATATCTCATTAACTTGGTATTGTCTTCTTTACCTATCTTCTACCTCTCATTTTCAAAGTGCCAAAAAATGTAATCAAAGAAATAGTCAATATCCAACGAAATTTCTTATGGGGCAGAATAAGAAGATTGCATGGGTAAGTTGGGAGAATGTGTGTAAACCTAAAAGTCATGGTGGTTTGGGTATAAAAAACATTGATTTATTCAATGATGCATTACTATTGAAGTGGAGGTGGGATTTTTCTACTTAAATGACTCTATGGTGAGGGAGAGTATTGAATTCAAAATATGGAGGGGAGGAGCAGACTTGTTCGAGAGGAGGAAAGTATTACATCTTCAATATGGTGGAGAAATGTTAGAAGGATGTGTGGGGGAACAATGATCTTGAGTGGTTTGATAAACTATATGAGTGAAAGATAGGAATGAAGGACAAAATATGTTTTTGGTGTGATAAATAGTGTGACCAAGAGAAACTTACAAATATATACCCTCGATTGTACTTAATCTCTACACATAATGGAAAAATTGTGTAGAATATGGGTAGGTGGGAGAGTGGTATTTGGTAGTGAAAATTAGAATGGAGAAGATTGTGCCTTGAATGGGAATAAGATTAGTTGAAAATATATGTGGAGAGTTCAGGAATGTTAATGTATAAATAGAACAAGGTACACGGTTGTGGTTAAAAGGTAATTTAAGACTATATAGTGTAAGGTCAGCATATGAAGCTCTGAGTGAACTAGACATAATTGATCACACTAGCATCTTCTCTTAAGTATGGAGTTTGAATGTCCCACCAAAGGTAAGAATGTTTTTGTGGAGGGTCTTATTGAACTAACTACTAATAATTTACAACTTGAGGAAAAGAAACTTTTTTCTACCTCTACCCAATCAAAGTTGTTCTTTTTGCATATGTTAGGAACAAGGTATTGGTCATATTCTGTTCGCATGTAGTGAGGTAGAAACTATTTGGAAATTGTGTTTCTCATGGATTAGTTTTGAAACCATAATTCAAGTTGATGCGAAGATGCACTACACTCAACACCATATTGTGAATGAAAGCAGACTATATAATATGGAATGAAAATATGCATGGGTTGATGTTGTGTGGACAATATGGACTTTTAGAAACAAAATTGTATTCCAGGGAACTACGTTTAGCAAGGAGACTATAGTGAATGATATTTTATTTCAAAGTTGGTTGTGGATGAAGAATGTTGAGGAAAATTTCAATTATTCTTAGGTACAATAGTCATCTTGCTTGAGAACTTGCATCCTAGAGTAATACATTGCAAGGAATTCATTCTAAGCATGTGTTATTATAGTAGAGTTTTCTATTCATGGGCATGTAATGCGAAACAGAGTTGGTTGGTGGGCTTTTGAAATACATGGCAAAATCATAAGTGTGAGGAAAAAGTTGTTTAGTAGAGAACAAACATAACTTGTGGGGCTACCATATTCGATATGCAAGGAGGCTGAATTGAAAATTGTGAGTTAATGTTTTATCCATATTATGGTATAAATGTAATGGGGCCAACTTTATTGGTGCAATAATGGTTAGACAATATTTATGTCTCTTAGCATAATTATAGTTTAACTATCATTTTCATGCATTTATTTTATACTTTTAGGTATGTCTTATACTTGTATGAAATATATATATCTTTTGTTGATAAAAAAAATCATATATTACGAAAATGTGTTGATAATTGTTTTCTCCTACTATTAGATATTATCTCCTAATGTTACTTTCTTTGAGTTTTCTTAATCCCCTCTTAAGCCTCTTTTTATAGTTATCCTTATCCCTTATACTCTTATACTTTTAAATTTTGTCCAAGAGGAAGTTTAAAGTAAGGATTCCCAAGTTGTGCTACCTCTTCAAACATATCATCATTACAAACAATCCATTATGGTGCCTATTCTTGCCACTATTCCCATTGATCAGGCCACCCGTATGCCACTTCCTAACCTTGACCTACTCTTCTCTTTATTATATTGTCTTGAGTTATCACCAAATTTCCTCCTTGTATTATAATTATCTCTTTTCTTTCTAAACTTTGATTATTCTTTATTCTTTAAGTGAAGCTTTATCCTACTCAAAATGCTAACAATCAATGATTAATGAGATGGGCGCTATTCAAAATTGTGGCACTCGATATTGATTCCTCTACCTTTGGGAAAATTGTGGTTGGATGTCATTGGCTTTACACAATCAAGGTTGGTCTTGATGGTAAAATTAATCAATGTAAGGTCTATTTGATGGCTAAAGGATATGCCCAATATTTTGGTAGGATTGCATTAATACTTTCTCGCTTGTGTCCAAAATTGCTTATGTTAGACTCCTCATCTCTATTATAGTTATTTGTCACTAGCCTCTATTTAAACTTGACATTAAGAATGTTTTCTTTCATGGTGATCTTGAGAAGGAATTATACATAACCACTTGGGTTTGTTACTTAGGGCTAGTCCCCTACTATGGTTTGTTAGCTTTATAGGTTTCTTTATGGGTTCAAAAATCTTCTTAAGCTTCGTTTGATAGATTTCATATTCTAGTACTACAATTTGTTATGATTTGTAGTGATGTTCACCACTTTGTATTTTAATGCCTTTTAATCCAAGGATGCATTCACCTCATTGTGTATGTGAACAATATTGTTATAATTAGAAATGACCAACATGACATATTTTGCTTGAAACAACACCTTGCACTTTAGTTTTAGATTAAGGACCTTGGTATGCTTCAATGTAGCCCAATCCAAGGATGGTTCAGTAATCTCACAAAGGAAATATGCCCTTGATATTCTTAAAAAGATTGGCTTATTGAACACTAAAATTGTTGACACTTTTATGGATCTAAACATTAAACTTTTACATAATAAGGAAGAGCCATTGTCTGACTCTAAGGGATATAAAAGATAGGCTGGAAAACTAAACTACCTCACAACTTCTTGATTGGACATTTCTTTCTTTATTGGTTCAATAAGCTCATTCTTAAATTCTCCTTGTTGGGATCATTGAGATGTAGTGATACAAATCTTGAAATCCATTAAAAGTGCATCAAGAAAAGAACTTATTTATGAAGACAAAGGACATGCTCAAATACTTAGTTACTCATATGTCAATTGGGTTGGTTCACTCAATGATAGGAAATTCATTTTGGGTATTGTGTACTTGTTGGTGTAAACTTGATACTTGAAAAAGTAAGAAATAGAATGTTGTAGCAAAATCCAATATTGAAACATAATATAGAACCATGAATATAGTATCTTATTAACTCATTCAACTGAAGTAGCTTCATAAAGAGTTTTGATTTGAAGAGACTATGCAAATGACGCTAAAATGTAATAATGAAGTGACTGTGTATACTGCTTCTAACCTGATTTTTCATGAGATGACCAAGCATGTTGAGGTAGATTGTTAA
The DNA here is from genome assembly GCA_026544285.1 of Pachyrhizus erosus. NCBI lineage: Eukaryota > Viridiplantae > Streptophyta > Magnoliopsida > Fabales > Fabaceae > Pachyrhizus > Pachyrhizus erosus. The sequence continues at coordinate 20,922 of JAMLFT010002125.1, read as the reverse complement.
TTCATAAAAAAGATTGAAGTAGAAGACAACACCATTAGTTTTTTGAATGTTAATGATCAATTGGAAAATGTCTTCACCAAATCCTTAAAGAGCCTTAAAATTAGATATAAATGTAAGAAGCTTAGTGTATATGATTCATGTACTCTAGCTTGACAAAGAGTGTTAAAAATCAAATTCAAATATTTTGGATTTATTGTATATCTAATTTATAGGCAAAACCTATATAATTTAGCGGATCAAAATCTCTAATTATATGTATTTATTATCATAAGCCTAGATAAATCAAACTTTGTTGTGTCATTCAAATACACAAAATTAGTAGCTTTATGCCTCTCTTTGCTCTCTTTCAAAACTATCAATACAATGTCCCACAAAAATTATGATCTTGGAAAAAGAAAATTACTTCAAGCTTAATCATGCATTATGATACCCACAAAAGAAATCATATCAAGGATGTAAAATCTTAAGAATTGTTAAGAGATTAATATGTATGACATTAATAATCAATGAAAAAGTGAAGAATATTTAATTCTTGACAAGACAAGGTATTTCACTTAATTACTCAAATAGGTGAGTGTTTCTCTCAAATTTACACATTAAAACCATACAAAACTATAAAAATTTAGATGTTTATAATTTTAGAAATTAAGTTAATTAGTGTTTGTAATTTCATAGACTATTTTAATATATTACTCTTTTGTATTAGTAATTTTTATTTTTTACTCTAATTTATAAAAAATTACAATTTTTTAATTAGTCCATCATGACCAACCGAACAATCAACAATGCTTAACTTATTGGTTACCACATAATTCCCTTCTACACCCTTCATTTTATAACCATTTGATAAAAAAAATAATAAAGAAAAATAAGGATATAATATTGTTTTGGTCCAATATGTTTTTGCATTCTTTTAGTTTGATCTTTTATTTTCTAAAATTTCAAATTCATCCTTAATGTTTTTAAAGAGACCAATTTTAGTCATTTTCATCAAGTTTAAGACTAAAATGAGTCTATTTAAAAACATAAAGGATAAAATTAAAAAATTTAAAACACAAAGGACTAAAATTAAAATTTCAAAATATTATAAATGAAAATAAAAAAATACAAAAATATAAAGGACCAAAATGGTATTTTAGAATTTTTTAATAATTTTTAAATTTTTAAAATATAATTAAAATATCAATAGTATAAAAAATGTTGTGATATTTCATAACATTTTAGTGTCAATTGCTTTTTATGTTTGGATTAATTTAACTTGTATTAGATAATATTTTTTTAATAACTTAATACTACGAAATAATTAATTTTAAACAATTTTTTCAAATCCATTTTTAGTATGTTTGAAATTAAATTCATGTAGGAATAAAATTATTTATAACTTAAAGTTTGCACAACTAAATTGATAAAATTAATTCATTAATTAATAAAATATGTTAAAAAATAAACACTAAACTCAGATGTCTAAAACAAAATTTTACGTTGAAGTATTGTGAATGAAAACCATAGTTGGAAGGGGGTACCCAATTAAAGATGGCTAACTAAATTTTTTAACAAAAATTAGTTATTGATAAAAATTGGTAGTTATTTTGTACCAAAACATAATGACAAAAAAAATACTTTTAAAGTAATTAATAAGAAAATATAACAATATTTTTTTTATAATATTGATATTTTTAAAATGCTAAAATCATTAAAAGAAGACTAAAATATTATTTTGATCCTTTAAGATTTTACATTTTCTCATTTTGATTATTTTTGTTTTAAAAAATTTATTTTGATTCTTCATGTTTTAAAATTTATAATTTTGTCATTTATATTTTTAAAGAAACTTATTATAATCCTATACATGATAAAAATGACTAAAATAGATCTCTTTAAAAATATAAAGGGTAAAATTAAGAATTTTAAAACATAAATAACCAAAAAAAATTTAGAAAATGAAATCATAATAGATAAAAAAACATTATAATAAAAAACAAATCACATTGGAATAGAAGGACCAACTATCCATTAGTCTATATTTTGTTCGTTATATACATGTATTTGTTCTAGCTAAACTTTTAATTTTGCGAAAAATAATCTTTTATTTCATCAAGAAAATTATAAAAAATATAATTTTAACTAAATGATACAAAATTATATCTTATTTATGTAGTTAGTTTTTAAAATTATAAAATTAAATTATATATTATTTTTAAATTATAATTATTATTCAAATATATTTTATAAAATACTTAAATAATAATTATTTAATTTTTAATATTTCATTCTATCTTGACTCTGAAAATTTACGTTAGATGATGTATTGAAATTTAAATTAGTTTTTTGCTTCTATCTTCGTTGTCTTTTTATCTTAGTAACTGTTTGTATTCTATTTGGATTACAGAGAGTTGTGTATTTCAATTAATGCACATGTAATTCATCATTAATTTATATATGTTTTTTAAAATTTTAACAAGTTTTTAATTTATGATAAAATTAAATATTAAGTAATATTATTCAAGGAAACTTTGTGAGTCAATTTATGCCATTACTTTATTTTTTAACTCAAAACCATGACTTCTCATTTAAATATTATATGTGAAAATAGTTAAAAGGCATTCAATTGGTAAGATTATAATGTTAGTCTAGGTGTGGTTATATTTTTATTCGTTGATGCTATTAAAAATCACATTAAATACTTTTTAATTTAATTAAAACTTTAAATGGAAATATAATCATTTAAATTTATATTTTTTTACATCAACAATTTGTGAGTATTTTCTTTAATATAAATATTCTCGTATGTGTCCATTTATGAATATTTGTTGGACTATATTCTTTGCATAAGTGTAGTATATTCTTATATATACTTTTATTAATATATTGGTTATTCATTGTTGCCTTTTCTTTTATAGCGTGATTAGTTGCATGGGTTAGACTCCTATCTAAACTATTTAATATGTAGTTTTAATTAAATATTTTGTATAAAGATATTTTTTACAAAATCAAGCGGCAGTCAAGTGACAAGTCATAAAAGACAGCAACTTTTCCTATTATGGAATATGGGTTGATAAAAACATATCTATCTTTACATAAAGTAAAATACGAAGTTATTTTATTTGATCTAATGCATTGGATGTATAAATAAATATATCTTTGTCTTTTTTTTTTTAAGTATGTAATTGCTTCACCTTTTAATTATATATCAGAAAGTATAAAGTATTTTATTTGATCCAAAGGATGAGATGTATCAACATAATTTCATTTAAATAATAAGGATTGGAAATAATATGAAATAATTAAACTTATTATTATTATTCAGTTAAAAGGAATGACCATTAATAGAAAAGGAATAATTTTCAATTTTTATTATATTAGATTGATTTGTGAATATAATTTAAGAGGTATTTGTAATTGGAAATGATCAAATTACTAGCATAAGGTTCCATGGTCTAGTGGTTAGGACATTGGACTCTGAATCCAGTAACCCGAGTTCAAATCTCGGTGGAACCTTATTTTTATTTTTGTATGTCTGAGTTTCAGTTTGAGAATGGGACGGTGCCACACGAATAAAAGGGCGTAGTATGGTTTCAGTTTTTAATTTTTTGGCAATGGAAGCGGAAACTCGACGGAAAATCGAGGAGATGGTGTTGGATATACTGAAGAAATCCAACATTGAAGAAGCTACTGAATTCACCATCCGAGTCGCTGCCTCGGAGCGTCTCGGCATCGACCTCTCCGACTCCACGAGTAGACAGTTTGTGAGAAGCGTCGTTGAATCTTATCTTCTCTCCGTTGTGGCCAATGAAAACGACGACGTAGTGAAGAAGGAAGATGTCGTTGCGGCCAACGAAGATTCCAGAGAGATAGAGATGCCGAAACTGAAGAGGGAAGATCCCGAACGCGTTATTTGTCAAGTAATCTCTCCTTCCCCATAACTCATGTTTGTTAAAGGAGTAGTAGTAGAAGCCCTAGAACATGTTTTCTTTCTTTTGGTTCTTTTTTACTTTTCAATGAATAAATGTTTTGGAATTTAGAAACTCAAAGCTGGACCCTTAGGTTTAAGACTGTCTAATGTTTCACTTAATTGATCAAGAGAACACCTCCACTTGTTTATGTATTTTTGTTTTATGTTTGCAAATGTTATACTTCACTTTGTCTGAGTGGATATTGCTTGCTTGCTTGCTTGATCTAGCTGTCCAACAGGAGGAATGTGGCGGTGAAATCTTTCAAAGGGACAACTCTCGTCTCAATTAGGGAGTTCTATATGAAAGATGGAAAACTGCTTCCTGGTTCTAAAGGTGATTACATAATGTATTGTTTGCTTTCGTGTAGTGCTTCTGTATTAGACAATGTCAACATCTTTTTGTTCTTCTACTTATTTGAGTGCGTCAATTCCCTAAACACTCATTGATGAGAATTTTTTAAGGGATTTATGTATGACCTAGAATGATCTTAGTTGAGATATATTTTTTAGTATGTGTTGGATGTTGCCCATGCTCAGTAGTTTATGATAAGGTAGTCTCATTATAGTGTGAAAATCTCTGTTGTTGTCTCTTGCTAGCTTCGGGGAGATACTAGTGTGGCTATTACTGAGGAAAATATGACAAAATCAATTACAGTCAGTTTGGTAGCACGGAAACAGTGGCCGGAGAGAAGTGAAGGCGGACAAATAGCATGGAGATTGGAAATTTTGATTGTTTGGTAGCCTGGAATCAGGAGTAAGAGAAATAAAAAGGTGCAGGCCTCACACCTTTTTATTTCTCTGCAAAAGTGTGCAAACGTGTTTCTTGCCCAAAATAATCAATTTTCGTACATAAATGGTTTTGGATATACAACAATTGATAATTTTTAAAACAATAATCAGTTATGCCTTTCACACTAAAATACTTCAATCAATTATGCGCTGCACACACAAATACTTCAATTGATTTTCCTGTCAAGCACAATCGATTGCAATCAATCATTTCAATTAAATCATATTTTTATTCTTCATATTTCTCTCTTCCCTATTTATTCTTTCTCTTAAACTAAACACCCTCATTTCTGTTTACTATATTTCTATCCACCCTATTTCTCACGTATTCCTTTCCTTCCTCCCAAACACACCCTTGAGGTGATTTTGACATGCCTAAAGAAGGCTACTAGAGGCATGGTGAGGAGGGTAAATCACATGTTTTTTAGCCTTGTGGAAAGTGGTAGAGGGAGGCCAAGAATGACATTAGAAGAAATTATTTTAAAGGATATCATGGTCAATAATATAGTTGAGAAATTTATTTTTTAATCTGAGTCCAATGATATCGTTTGACTCATGTGACTAAACTCATCCAATGGGACTAAACTATTATTGTTGTTGTTGTGAATTGCTAGCTGCTACATGCATAAATTAGAGTATTTAAGTAGAGCCCCTTGATTTAGCTTTAGAGGATCGTTACTTGAGTTGGAAGTCGTCTCCATATGTATGTGACTGTTTTTGCTGAGAACTTGATTACTAAGAATTTTGAAACCAAACATGTCCGTTTCCTGTTATTTTAGGGATAAGTTTGTCTTCTGAACAATGGTCGACCTTCAAGAGGAGTGTTCCTGCCATAGAGGAAGCTATCTCAAAGATGGAAGGAAGGATAAGGTGAGTATTCCATGTTGACATATGAACTATGTTATAACATGAAAATTTATGGCTTCCGAATGATATTGAACGTAAGTGTCAAAATATCGTGGCAAGGAAATTGCTGAGTGCATGTGCAGAATGCTTATTTTTGTTTCTAGTCTCTTGGTGTGTTGATTGTTTTCTCACTGTAAATTGTATGATACTCTTTGTTGTATTTTAGTTGGAGAAATTTCTGTATTCTTCTGAATATTTACTGCTTACTTTTTTGGCTGAAAAAAAAACATGTTGCTATAGGTAAAAATTTCTTTTGAACAGCAGTGAAAGCATTTATTCACACACTAGTCTAACCCGGAATATGTAATCAACACAATGTAGATCAGAGACTAATGGTAAGCAAAATGGAGATGTGTCGAATTCAGTTGTTGATGTTCCTTCTCCTCCTGAGCCTTTTGTCCCTATTGAGGTCATCCGTTTTGATGGGAAGAATTTCCAATTCTGGGCTCAGCAGATGGAATTATTCTTGAAACAGTTAAATATTGAATATGTGCTTGTTGAATCATGCCCAAACGCTACATTAGGGGAAGGTGCAAAGGCTGAAGACATTGCCGCAGCCAAGGCTGCAGAAAGGAGATGGTTGAATGATGATTTAATGTGTTGTCGCACTATCTTGAGCCATTTATCTGATCCTTTTTTCCACCAGTATGCAAACAGAAAAATGAGTGCTAAGGAGTTATGGAAAGAGTTAAAACTGGTTTATCTGTATGAGGAATATGGAACCAAGAGATCTCAGGTGAAAAAGTATATTGAATTTCGGATGGTTGATGAGAAAGCAGTTATTGAGCAAGTTCGAGAGTTAAATGGGATCGCAGATTCTATTACTGCTGCTGGAATGTTCATCGATGATAATTTTCATGTTAGCGTCATCATTTCAAAGCTTCCACCATCCTGGAAGGACTTCTGCATCAAGTTAATGCGTGAGGAATATCTACCTTTCAGGAAGCTAATGGAACGTATACAGATAGAGGAAGAATACCGCTGTGGAGAAAAACGAGCGGGTGAACATTCTAACAGTATGGGATATCACCATGCCAATAAAGGTGGACAGAGGAGGGCTGATTATAAGCCACTGGGAATCTGTAGGAATAGGCCAGAAATTAATGCCAGAAGCGTACCCTGTAGTGTATGTGGCAAAAAGGGACATCTTTCTAAACATTGCTGGAGAAGAAATGACAAGCAAACTAATGAGAGGAAACCAGAAGAGGATGTGCGTATACCTACAGAAGCTGATATTCTGGCTGCTACCTAGTAGTTTGTACAAACATACTTTGTATTTTAAAACCAGGGCATGCAAAACCTAAGTTTATTTTTTGGGGCAGGCTAGGTACGGCCATTTTTGGGTACAGGGTTTGATAATTACATAGCACATAAGTGTTTTTGATCTATAGTTTTTTTTTTTTATAAATTGAATTATAGTAGTTGTTAATACCTTCTTTTGTTTCTTGTCATATAATGTCGATATCCTTGATAAATTTAATTTGACATTTCAAGCTATTGGCTAACTGATTTAGTGCCCGCATCGATAACATTCAAAATTAATTTTAAATCACGTTCCATTGTAGCAAATTATGTTTGCACGATAGCATGTGTTTCGTTGTGAAATTGCGGTGGGCAATAATTTCATGATTGAGTATGAAATTTATAAATTATCATTTTGCCTTCTAGAAGTAATTTGCTTTTGTCAACCAAATAAAATTAGTTTTTCTCAATCTACTTTTAAAATATCACATTCAAAAATAAACATTATTATAATCTCTACCAAAAAAATTTCTTAGAAACCATTATGTCAAAATCAATATTTTTAAATCAATTTTACCAAAATTAATTTTAGTAAAATCTAAAATAAACACCTTTGTAAGCTTGCAAGTTGCAACCGCTGTAAATGGCTCCACAAAGCAGCTCTACGTAGGTTATGCTTATCAACACTAGCATAATTCGTAGCAACGACTCAACAGAGCTACCAAAGAGTAAAATACCTAGAAGAATGATACGAATATTGGAACTTGGAAGTGAAATGTTTAAAAATTACTCAACGGAACAAATTCAGAACTCAATTGAAAGTTGTTGGTTTAAGTGAAACATAGTTTGTGTATAGGCAAAGTATAGTTGTATTTTTACTTTTCGGGACCATTTTATGACATTTTGCTGTGCAACTGGAAGTCTAGTGACTTCATAACTAGAATCTCATTCTAAAAAAGGATTGTTGGTCCTCGCATGAGCAATTGAAAATGAAAGCCCCACATATTGCATCTCTATTAATCAGAGAACGTATTGGAATTGGAGGACACACATTTTCAAGAAAGTAGCAGTGCCCGGCAGGTTGCATACAATTCAAATGGAGAAGCTAACTATCCAAGGCTTCTCCTGCTTGAAAGATATATCAACAGACGTGGACAGTAAGCAAGCATAGCTACTGGTTTAGGTTACATCAAGAAGTTCACTATGTCATGTATTTATGCATACACCTCTATCTACTCATTTAGGTTACATCAAAATTAACAGCTAATGCACACAATTGGATGTGGTTAGTTGTTACCATGTCTTGCAAAGTAACTTTCATAAATAACTTTTTAGGCTTGCCTAGTGAAGCTTCCCTTTTTTATAATCCAATAATTGCTGCTCTCTGTGTTTATCTGCAGCAAGTTTAGAGGTTTCCCAATTCAGCTTCCTCACCGCCTCTTCAGTTTCAATATAGTTTGGAGGTACACCAGATTCTCCCGAAATTAGAGGAAACTTCACTTCTACATCTTTCCTACAGCCAGAGAGCGTTGTGAGAAATTTCATTTGTAATAAAGCCAAAAAATATATATTAAATGTTAAGTCCTCCGATTGCAGGAGTATATTTAGATGAAAGCAAGTTAAAGAAAAGAGTGCTTTAACCTAGAAAAGAATTAAATGGTCATAACACAAGTTGTCAAATGAGGAGAAAAAGAAAGTCTTAATAAAGTAGTTCTAACTGCTACTATTCGCTGGGGGATTATTCAACTGCTCATTTTTTTTCTTTTTGCAAGGAACATGAAAGGTGAATTGTCAAACATTTATGACATTGGCTATTTTTAATGAACTTCCAACATAGAATTTACTAACATATATTCACTTGTTTTTTTTTTAGTAAAAATACGTTAGCAAGTTATACTTTAGATGTATTTTAAGAAAATTTCAGATATAACTTGTTCATATTCCTTTTAAAAAGGAAGTGAGTGTACATTAATAAACTTCATAAGCATTTATTAACATAAACCTACTTGTTTTTAGAAGGAGACAAAAGGATACTTAGCAAGTTACATTTTAGGTATATTTTAAGATAATCATAACTAAAAGTTGTTAACGTACTCCTAAAAAACAAGTGTATGTCTGACACATACATACTTTACATATATGCATAATATTTGTTAAGAGACATTGATTATTTCTTATTAATATATAACTATATCATTGGATGATGATCACAATTTAGATAAACAATACTTGCGGTCATAACGGAAAAACGTTGTTACAGATATTGCCATTGCTCATATCAGAATATATTCTTTCCCCAATGAACATGTTACAAAATTCCCCCCCCCAACCCATATTGGAATGTTACAAAAAGCATTAGTCTTGCACAAAAGAAGTCTTTTCTCTACATTGCCTACTATTTATTAGAGTTTTAAGGTACATGGAAAAAGATTGGGCTGTATGTAACTTTAGTGTCATTCTAAGTATCAAACTCATATCCCAAATATATTTCTCAATAAAAAATTTTAAAAAATGGAGGGTACTCCTTGGATACGTATTGATATTAGATATGGGTGTGACACTGATAGTTGTACCAATTTTGGAATATCTCAGGTCTTCATGGATTAGCATGTAGCATCCCAACCATACCTTATTTTTATTTAAATAACAGACTTTACCTCTAAATTTAAAAATGAAAAATTAACCCTCTCCTCCTTTCCCCTCCAAACTTGTCCATTTGACACCATAGCAACTCCCTAATTAAAACATACCAATCCACTGACAAGCATATCACAGGAAAAAAAATAATTTTTCAGTATATAGAACATATAAATACTGACGTGTTATCCAGACAGGTGAGCATATCAATATGTTTCACTGGGGAGATACAAATCAACTAGATGAAGTATCAACTAAACAATTTTTTATGAGGTTATTAAAACAAGCAAAATTGAACTACAGAATTATTTATCCTTCGAAGTTAATTATCAAAACTAAAAGAATCAACTATCTTAGGAAGGGTAAAAAATTGAAAGAGAATCATATAAATCAAACATGCATTAAAAAGGGGAAGTTTAATTTAACACTGACCTACTACCAAGATAAAACATGCCACATCTCCTAATCATCCCACCATCCAATGACAAAGCTCCATTGCGAATGCATGGGAGAGCAAGCAGCATTTCATTCCGGGTTTTATATATTTGCAGGCAAGAAAAAAGTCCATAAAACAGCGTCTCTCTAAGACCGTACCCACTTTCAGTAAGAAAAGATAAATATTTTGAATCCAAATGGATCATGTTCACTGCATAATCAAGAAACCCAGGTGGGCACTCCCCATTAGGTAAGCTTGGCTTTGGAAGAGCCAACTTCTTTTGTGGATCATTGGCTACAAAACCTCCAACAAAGGGTCTGCAATAAATACAAGTACAACAATGCTTTAAAAATTATAAGCAAAGAACTTCATCTTCCTTCTAAATTATGCATGTGCAGAGTGGGATCCTATCATGTGAGTTTTTATAAAGAGAATACTACACAGAAAGACCCAGCACAGGGCATGGCGCACAGATTTAACCTTATATAAGGTCTTTATGTCTATCTCTCTTTACATGAACCTATCCAGTGAAAGACTCACAAGAGGAGCTAAATTCACACATTTGCCAAACTTGCCTTATATCTTCAAGAGATATGACAACAAATCTTCCATTTATTGTCTTTCCAATTGAAGACCCTATTCCATGCAATCCACTGTTACGGTTTATCAAGCCTTCAGGATCATACTTCTCCAGTGCATTAATCCCTTCATAAGAACTGCAGACAATTGCAAGCATTGTCTCCAAGCCCAAAAACTCAGAAAGGATCCTGTATTTGGACAAAATTGCAAGTTTTTATTTTCATTTAAATAATTGTAATAGGAGGAGCTTCTTTCTTCATGACCATGCAAGTAGGAAATAGACTAGAAAAAAATGGATTATGCTAGTCAAGTTCAAAGATTCACACTAGCACTAATGTGCTTGGAAATTTCATAGATTATGCTACATGAATGGTCTGCAAAGATATATTTTAATGATAGTATTAAAAGGGCTATGAGACTCATGTTCTAAAATATGGAAAATTAAATGAGACCGCAAGAGATTTTGTGTGTTGCAAGATTGAAATCAAATGACCAGATGGGTGTTAAAAATTGGAAAATAAAATAAAATAAATCATATTGACCTGCTAAGATCATTACTCTCAACTTTGGCAAGGGTTGCAACAACTCCCACAACATCCTTTGTTAATGTCAAATTTGATGCCTGTGCATTAACTTTTAGCCAACTAAATACACTAGCAGCAGAGTTCTCAGTCTTCAATATCTGTTCCATTGTTTCCTCTTCAGTATGAAAGGCACCATTTCCATTCTCTGACATAATTACATTATTTGAATGGTACCTTGCAAGACTCACTAAAAATCTCATCAGCCAAAAAATGTTGGAGTGATTTATATAAGAAAAGCTTAATTAAAGTGGTTTACTCAACTAATGAGTAATGACGTGATGTTGAATTAGATTGTGTAGTTAATCTCAAATTTTAATTACCCCCCTCATATGGAAACAAGTAAAAAAACTGATTGATTTATAAACATACCTTGCAAGTCAAATATTGATTCAGCTAATTGATTTGATTGAGAATTAAGGAACTTAAGGTTATCTTCATGCTGCTTGATCGTGTTCTTACATCTCTCTCTGTTATCATCATTTAGGTTCAGCTGAAAAAGTACAGACAACAAAAATTCAAGGTTTAGTTGGATTAAAAAAATGATATGGAAAATAACTTACACAAACAAGGAAAGCAATATTACAACATTTAAGTTCTGTAGTAACATGAAGTCATGAACAATGTTTAGTTCAACCACTTTTAGATTCTCAAAAGATTGTATTCAGTTATGGGTGCTTAATGGGACTAAAAGTACTCAATCAAATAACAAAATGTAGGTCCTGCAACATATGGATTTGGCTGTAATAAACAATAAGCAAGCCTTTCATCGAAAGCATGTTATAAAGCCTCCTGTGTATCCTTAACTGGAATGAGGTATATATTCTTCAATCAAATTGAAAACAGATGCATAAATCATGAAAAGAATTGAAGAGCTCCTTCCCCCCAAATCAAATCTTAGTATCACCTGCAAAGGTTTTAAAAAACAGTACATTGTCAGTGTTTTTAGCGTTTTCATGACAGTAATTGTGGCTGAATTGGCTGCAACCTTAAGGTTTTAGGAGTTTTTGCAACTGTAATTGTGGCCCGATTGACCACAGCCGTAGGGTTGTTGGAGTTTTTGCAACCATAATTGCGGCCAGATCAGCCACAACCTCGGGGTTTTTGCAACCATAATTGCAGCCAGATAGGCCACAACTGAGGGTTTTTGGAGTTTTTGCGGCCGGATTGGCGGCATTTATTTGCAATTTTCTAAAGTATCAAAGATCGCAATGAAACCGAAACCATCATTTTTACAAAAAAAATTGGTCTCCTAGAATCCCTTATTCTGCAGCAATTTAAAGAATCTCAACCTAAGCTTTAAGAATGAGTTATAGTAATGGATTGAGTCCCAAATTTGCTAGACCTAAACAATAAATACTAATGTTGGTGCACACTCTTTTAGTGGTAAATTAACGTTGGTAAGATTAAGAAGCTATAAACTTTGACAACCAAAAAAGCTACCAGTTGATCCATGTTAAGAATAGTTTTTGCAAATAAAATAAAAAGAACAGACGGCAAAGTGTTAAGTGTAGGAACCTCACCGTGTGGTTGGGTTGAGACATGAGAGAGCCGCGTTGTGATGACTAACTTTCAAGTTAGTTCATCAATTCCAAATTCTTAAAATACTAACATACAAATCCATTGCGGTAAGCAGTGGTAGTTCTGTAATTTTCCTTAACTTTACCAAAGCTATATTGTATTAGTATTAGTATATATATGTCCAAACTTCCATAGTTCCACTGCTGAATTATCCAATGATTTTATCACTAAATTCAAATCTTAAATATCTCAGCTCTTATTTAAGAGGATCTATCACTCTATCTAATTATAAATACTTGTTTTGCCTGCTCATAGTTTTATATCTAAATATTTTATTTAAAAAAATGTTTTGACAATCAATATCAAAGGATAAAAAATTATTTTCTTTAGTGTTAGAGCAAATTTTTAAAACATGTATATATATAAAAAATAGAAATAAGAATAAATATCCACATTATTACATTCGAAATTATTTTTTTATATTTAAATAATGAAACCATTTTATTTTAAATTGAAATATATTTTTATTCCTCTTTTTATTTTAATCTCTTATAAAAAAAAATTGTTTAGTTGCTCCTAAATTATTATTTTTTTAATTCTTAACATTATTTTCAATTGTTAAATAATTATATAATAAATATGAATTGTGTGTAAAAAAATTTCTATTTAAATTGTTAACTACTTTTAACTGTTACTAATTTTTCTGCTGTTTAATTGTTTATTTTTATAATATTTTTTATGGTTTTAAAAAAATTTGTAACAATTAAAAATCGTATAATTTTTTTTTAAAAAAATTCATTCTAAATTTTATTCACTAAATCATTATTTAACAATTGAAACTAACATCAAAAATTAAAAATAAAATAAAATAATTTTAAAAAACTAAAAAAAAACTAACAAACCAAAAATATAAATCAAAATAAAATAAATAATAAAAACACATTTTACCTTTTATTTTACTTCTAACATGAACGTATCTAATACCTGAATATCTAATGTTATAATTTCCATTCTGGCTTTAAAAGTAAAACTTTAAATTTTGATTAGGTCATGCCAACTAAATCTAGTTCTACTTTTAATTTTAAAGAATGAGATTAGTTTAACAACTCTTATGTAGACAACGACAATAAGTAATGTAGTCAATAATTTAATAATATAATAATTTTTTTTATAAAAATATTGTAATAGGGTTGATTAAAAATAATAATAGTGTGTTTGGTAGAGTAGAAACCAAAGAAGAAATATTGAAAGAGAAAAATAAGAAAATAAAAGTTAATGTTTTGTTTTTATGAAGTTGAAATTGAAGTGGAAATTTTTAAATTAACGTGGATTTTATTATGCAGAATTTCACTCGAATTTCTTAAAATGTTAGAGACAGTGGACAAGAATATTCTATCAAACTCTCACGCTATTAATCTTTGGTTGCTCATTCTTCCTGACCCAACGTCTTCTTATGTTAATAATGCTGTTGTTTTTTTTTTTTATATATATATATATACGTTCTGTTTCTTTTTTAATAAATAAGTTATATTGTTTCTTATATATTATTATTAATAATAAATAAATAAAAACTAAATATTAATAAAAACAAAATAAATAAATATATTTTTATTTAATGTTAATTTTTTCATACTTAATAAATAACTTTAATTCAAATATTTTCTCTTTAATTATTTTTTTAATCAAATAATATTTATTTCTTTATATTTCTCGTTTATTTCTTTTCTTTTCTTTTTTTTACGTATTATCTTCAATCCTCTTTTTTTTTCTTGTAAGCAAACAAAAAGATAATATTTGGTAATAAATCTATTTTTGTTGAAAGATTTTGTAAATATTAACAAATAAAAAATAAAAACACCTCGTTTATTCTAAACCTATTTTATATTTTTATTTTTTATCTAGGCATTGATATCTCCAATAGCTTGAATCACACTTCTTTCTCTCTTTTTTTTCTCCATACCCTCCATTTTTAACAAACACAAAATTATTTCATTTCCATCTTTAAAAAAATCATAATCAACCAGGTGCAATATTTTACATACGGTATCAATGAGTTGTGTTTTTCAAAATATATATAAATTCAAGTATGTAAGCGAATTTGATAGTATATGTGGATGAATCTGAAGATGAAAAGTAATATAAATTACTCTCACTTCGATCACTCTTGTAGACAAAACTATTGGAGAATGTAAAGAATAAATCATAAATTGTTTTAAACTATCAAGAAACGTTTATTACTTTCTATTCAAACAATTTTTGGTGATTATTAATTGTCAAAAATAAAATCGTCACAAAATAATTTAAAATAATATTTTATAGAAATGTTTGACAATAAATATTGAAAATTAAATGAAAAAACAGTTGAAAAACTAAGACAGTCAAATATTAATTGAGAGATTAGAAATAAAAATCATAAAAGATTAAAGGACTAAAAATATATTGTCTTAAAAATAACTATCATGTAATCATTCAGTGAAGACACTTAATGTCAATAACCAAAATTCAAACAATAAAATAGTTAAAAAATAAAAATCAAATAAATATTAATTAAGAAACTAAAAATATAATTTATCTTAAAAATAATTTTAAATATTATAAAGTAAACAATTTTATTAGTTTTTAAAGTTTAGATGTTTTTTTAAATGAGTGAACAAATAATACTATAGATTTTGAATAAAGTTGTAGAGAATTAAATAACTTTAAATAACATATCTATAAAGAGAATAGAAAAATGTACCAATACTTATAAAAGAAGAAAGACAAAGACCTCAATAATGACTAAAATACAATGATAAAAGTTTTTACAAGTACCTTATAAAATATTAACATCATCTAATTAATAATATATTTTTGAGTATAATATACATTCTCTTATGAGTTTAATAGTTATGTATTAATAATATAAAATAAATTTATATCATTATTTAATTACAAGTCATTATTAATATAACTTTTAAAATAGTTATTATAAAAGTCAACAAATATATTATATATAATAATTTGTGATTAAATGATAATATAAAATTATTTTACACTGTGAATGAATAATTTGTTCTCTCTTTTTTATTAGTAAAAATTTATTAAAACTAAAAAATTATGACAAAGATTTATTAAATAAAATGTGTGAAATCTACAAATTTTTATAGTTTTTAAAAATTTTCTATCAATAAAAAAATGTGTTTTAAATAATGTATTAAATAATATATTTCTATTCTTTCTCATTATAATACTATTACAAATTAGTAAGTAAATAATTATATTAAAAAACTTATAGATCAATTAATTCATAATTCTTCTAATATAATTTTGCATCAAGTCATCCATAATATGTACATTACAAATTGCTTAATCTCTAATAGAATTAGAAGAATTATGTATGGCAAATCTGTAAGTTTTGAAATATATTTATAAATTAAACAATTTATATATTTTACATATTATTTAATTCATAATTAGAAATTAAGATGTGAATGAAGGAGTTGGGAAAAAGATTACACACTATAAAGTAAAAATAAATAAAAATATTTAAAAATATAGGATATACCTAAAAAAAAATAAAGGGGTGCATTAAATAATTTCGTATGTCCTTTAAACTAATAAATGAACAAAGTCGTCTTTTTAGTTTTAGTAAAAAAAAAAAAAATGCACAAAGTTCGGGCTTGTCGGCCTTCTTCATCAAATAAAATCCTGCAAAGGTGTAGTTTCATTAAACTTGTTTATGTGTTAAGCAACTCTTTACAGACCTAATTTGGAGCCATAAATGTGACATAGTTGATTTCCCTGAAAATGGATCATAGATTTTATCTTCTGAGAAAGCATAAAATTAGTTTGGATAAGTTAGTGTTAGGAATTTGCCATCACAAAATCACGCTCCATGATTTTTTTTTGAGAAATAAATCCAGGTGTAAAAAGTTTTTATATTGCGAAGTAATTACAAATTATTATGTCAGATAATTTTGTTAATTTTTATAATAATTAACTTAAAAAATTTATTTTTAATATAACTTATGATTAATTAACAGAATAAATTTTTTTTTTACCACCAGCGCATAAATTTTAAACTCTACTTTTTTTCTTATATTATATTGAACATTGTAGTAAAATCTTGACACTTGAAATGTCTTTAGTACTAAGAAAAATATTTGAAACTCTTATTGTTAGAATTTAATAATAGAGTAAACAATTATTTTAAAATTTTAAATAAGTTTTTAAGTTAAAAAGTATTGCTTTCATGCTTAAGAAAATATCTGCGTTCACAAATTTTGACAATGATGTTTGACTTTCTTTCGTAGATAATAGATGAGGGATGAGGGTTCAGAGAGAGTGAAAGATAATAAGATGTATAAGTATAAAGGAAAGGATAGGTGGTGGGTTAGGTGCTACAGCTACCTTGACCTTGTTCTAAGCGTTATATTAGTCGTAAAAGTAATGAAAAATGAGAAACACACGGGAGTTTATTCCTCGTTTAAGTCATGATACAATTGGTATAGTGGTGTGCATAATTATTTAGAGTCTTTAACTAGAAAGACTTGAGTGGTAGGCTTTCAATATTCACCATTAAATTTATAGCAACTAATACTAAAACAACCAAAATGGATGTGGTTTTCATGAGTAGCTAGCTTATCAGGTCAATCATGGCTATCTCCTTCCTCATATGGGAATTGAACAGTTCTTAGTTGATATTTTCTCTTTATAGATGGATCCCACATATTGCTTTTGGGCTTAATGTCGCTAATGCATGCACCATCACACGCAACAAAAAAAGACATATATTGATAAGTCTTGCTTGACCAGTGACCACCACCACCACACATGTCGTGTTTGGTATTTGCGATTTGTTATTAGACAAAACGAACCCCACATCTCATCCTCACAAGTCATAATTAATCCTTTAGCACCCCCCAAAGAGAAAGGACAAGGATGCTTTTAACATTAGAGTTAGAGATTAGGATTTTCATCCTAAGTGGAATAAAGGGTATGTTAAAAACCCAAAGAATCAAGTTCAGTTTTGGATCCTGATTTTGGTCACGTTTTCAGTTTTTTTTTTTTTTTTTTTTTTTTTTTTTTTTTAGGTTACTCTTCGTGTACCCCTATCCTTGTCCCTAGGACCAATTATAATTTTTATGCAAAAGATTGATAATATGAAAACTTTTAACTATGATAATCATCGAGCAACTTCTTGCTACAAAATATGCAATAATCTCTCTTTCTATATTTAGTTATTTAACCACGATACTCTTTCTAAATACTTGTTGAAATTTATTCAACTCTTCTTCCTCCTTATTGATGCATTTAATTATTATGATAAATCGGTATCTTATACGACCATTAATCTAATCTGAAATTTTTTTATATTATTATATTTTTTAAGTATTTCTTAATTGTTTTTAAATTTTATACAAATATATATTGGGCTGTGTGTCTATATACATATATACACATTAATAAGGGATATTAAAATGAAAAATATTTTAAACTATACTTTGTAATTATTAGTTTTCTTTAAATATTGTTTACATAAGAGAAGAATGACTAAAATTAATTAATATAAAGATAAGATACGTAATAGTTTTGTTTATCATATTTTGTTTTAACTAACAACTATTCAAAAGACTCATTTTCCCCCTAATGATTTCAAGTTGATTTAAATAATTTCTGACTATATTTTGATGTAACATATATAGAAGATAATTATATCCTTGAATATGTTGGTTACAATTATTTGGTATTGTTTTACTCTTATATATATAAGTAGTTGTATCAAGTCCTAAAGTAATGGTTACTCATCAAATATAATTGACTAATCAATTAATTTTTAAAATAAATTTTAAAACATATTTTAGTATAGGTAAAATCAAAATGTATTAATTTTATATAGAAGGAAAATTAACTATTAGTACTAATAGTATTTAATTAAAGAAGTTTTTAAATTTAATTTATTGAATTAATTATGTTCAATTTAATATCTGTTACAAATATAAGTTTGAATAAATTATTTTGGTATTATTGTTGTTTAAGTATATGTTTTGTTGAATTTATATTTATAGCAATTACATATTACGCATATCATTTAAAAAATTAAACTAATTGAAAATTTTAATCGTTTTATGTAATATTTTTTTATCTAAATATAATCTTCAAGTACATATAAATTATCAAACTATTCTTCTATTAATTATTGAAAAATGATAAAATAAAAAATACTTAGAAAAAATAAAAATAAAAATAAAAATGATAGTGATATATAACATGAGACTTGAAAACTAAACTCTTTAAAATAGATTATTATTATTATTATTATATTAGATTATTCAGTTTGTATTTCATTAGATATACAATTAGTTATAATATAATGGGAATTTACATATAATTTATTAATTCATAATTTTGTAATTGATTTCTTAGTTTTTATAGTTACGTTAATGCTAGTTTTTTTTACATATTCATTGAGGTTTTTAATCACAAGTGAAATTGATGATTTACAATTGTAGCCTTGGGTTTTAAAAAAATACATTTAGTTTATTATTTATGTAAATATATTTTGATTATACATTTTTTTAATATTTTTTAAAATACATAATTATAAATATTTTATATAAAATTTTATATTTACATATCTATTAGATGAATTTTAATTTACAGCATTGGTCAATCCCGTGTTCAGGCCTGGCTCTGTTCATGAGTGCGATAAAGTATCAATTAATTTTTTTATTTGCGTACAATTTTATAAATGCGATCTATTTTATAAAAACTTTAAATTTAATTATTGGATTGGTTAAATTTGTACTCTACGAAAAATTATTAACCAGAGTAAATATAAAAATTTAATATCTAGTGTCAATTTACCTTATTTCTATCTATTTATCTTTAAATGTTTAAAATATGAAAATTATGATAATTATAATTATTTTAATTAATATATTTTTTTTTTTATAAATTAAAATTAAAAATAAAATATTTATATTTTTGCAAGAAAATTATCGAGATACTGCCATCTAAAATTCACTTACATGATATATGTGTTGTCTAAATTTTCAATTATATATTTATTTTATTAATTTAAGTTGTCAAATCATAAATATAATATTAATTATAGTTATCTTAATTAATATAAGTAGAGCTTAATTCTTATATATTATTAACGTAGAAAATTTACACTCGTAAAATGCGTGACTTTAAAAAGCATTAAATATTCAATGTTTTTTATATAAGTAATATATTTTATGTTAGTTTAATTTTAAGTAACTCAATCAATTTTTAATTAAAAATTTTATTTATAAATTATTTAATTCATCAATATTTTTTTATTTTTTTTTATTTTTTATTTTCTTCAATATTTAATATAAATGTTAAATAATTTATCAATTATCTAATTGTAAACAATTTAGAATTACATACGATGCAGTAAAATAATGTTTTATTCATAAACAATTCATACTGCAGATGTTTTAAAGTAATCATGATAATATTTAAATTTTTTTAAAATATAATATTTTATGATTGATTTATAATATAAAAAATATTTACATTGTTAATATATATCAATTAAATTTATATAAATATGTATTTTTTAAAATAAAAGAATAGAAAAAAACTTGCACCTATGGACCACGTGGGGTTTGGGAGAAAGTGACACCCGAATTGGATGGAACATGTTGAGTCAGTGAAGTCAAAATATTTCTAAATTTTTATTTTGGCCTAAACCAATTCAATATGGTTAAATCTGGGTTAATTCAGGTCAAGTATCATGTTCCTCAATAAAAATAGGAAAACAGGAGATATGAAAAAAAAAAATCTATCTTTAACCAATCAATAAATAATATAATTACGAATTTTATATGTTACTATTAATGAAAAAATTACTATTTATTAAAGAGGAAATCAGGGAGGAACTTGTACAAAACATTTGAAATGCTTTTTAAATTTTATTTTTTATAATAATCATCTATTATAACATAAGAATTTTAACTATTACTATATTTATTTTTTTGTCCTCTACATTATACATGTCAATCTTTACAAATTTTTATTTTCGCTCTCTATGTTTATTCTTGTTTTATTTTTAATTTTTACTTCTACTTTGTGTCTAAAAATATGACATAATAGTCAGTAAGTATAATAACAAAACTTATTTTTTACGAGCCATATGCATACGTGAATGGATGATATTATACATATTATTATTTTATTATTATTACTGCTATTATATTATTATTTTTATTATAATAATATTAAATATGATATATACATATATGATAATATGTTTAAAAATTATTATT
>JAMLFT010002124.1:0-27109 GCA_026544285.1 Pachyrhizus erosus | reverse complement strand
GTAAAATTATTTTACATTGTCCTTGCATTATTTTTTTCTCAATTTTTAATAAAATTATATGTCTATTTTTATTATATATATTATAAAAAGGTTTAATTTATTATTTTATTTAGGATCCATAAAATTTCATGACTGACCTTAAAAGTAATTCTTTTAGAGTTCATGAGTCATTTGATTTCTCCTATTTTTCTCTCTCTCTATTTATATATGTATAAGACTATTAATTTCTTTAGGTCTCTACTTTTTCTCACATTCACTTTCATTTGAATAATTTTTTCTCATGAAATGGTTAACCTAACTCTCCTAACATTTGGTACATCTTATGATTTTAATATCAATTGAATACTTTAACAAACTATAATTAAATAACATAAACCAATTTTAAATATATATTTTGTCTTCAAAATTCAAATACATTTCTAGCATGCATATAATATATTGTCTTGTGTTTTTAATATTAATATAATGGTTTGTTTAACTTCTTATTTCTTTCAATCTATAATTTTAATATTTTTAGTTCTAACTTTAATTTAAATATATTTTTCTAAAAAAAAGATCAATAATTAAAAATAACATATCAATTCTAGCATGGACAATGTTTACAAGTTGTTTTTGGTACATCGCTATTATTAATTGTTAGATTGATCTAATCTCATGGTGATATTATACATTCTTTTGCTCTGAATCATTCTTTTTCCAACTTCACACAACCTCTCCCCTAGTTAGTAGTGCAAACTTTTTTTTCGATCAACAGTCGTTGTGACCAAACCCTAAGAACAACCACCACCTCTTCCAACCACCAAACCACATCCACCCATCAAAATGACATCATATCATCAACAACATTCAATAACATCATCAACGACATTAGAAATAACCCCAATCCACAATTTCTCATGTGAAGACTCTACCACCTCTTTGATGGTGACAACATGCTCCACATGCTCTACATCTCCCAAGGAAAACCCACAAATTGAGCCAATCACTAAGGTTTCAATACAAAGTCTCTAGTCTTTTTTATTTTGTTTTTATTAATGTTTAAGCTCCAAGTCACAAAGCAATTGAACATGTTCTTTTAAAGGTTTATGGGACTTCAATTATTTGTTGTTAGTATTGTTGTGAGAGTGGTGTTGTGTCTTCCAAATGGAATTGTTGATTTGAATGTACTTGTTATATATGCTTGATTGGTTTTGATAGGTATGGGTTTGGTTTAGTGGTAGAGGGATCGTGCTGGTGGTGGTGGTGGTTCTTAAGGTTTGTGTTTCATGATTTTCTTTTATTTGGGGGTAATACCATGTTAAGTTTAAAGAGGGGTAGATAGGCATATAGTTAAAACGTTGTTGTCAAAATTTGCTTGGTGATGACGAATTGTGGTGGCAACATAGATTGCTAGAGACAAAGTTGGATAAGGCAAATCTAATGAGGAGGCAATGTACGAAGATGTAGATGAAATGTACGTTGGCATGACAACAGGAAATTGAGTTTGAAGAGGAAGAAATTGTTAAAAAGGAAAGAGGTGGTGAGGAAAGAGAAAAAAAATGTCACTATTAATACCAAATTTCGTCTCTAGTTATGCCTAACAGTAGTTGAATATAATGTTAGAAAGAATTGAGAGATTTGATATGATAGAACCTACAATAACAAAATTTATCTAATAGATAAAAGATCATAGTTCATCATGGACCACCTTAAAGTAATCCACTCTAAAATTGGTTTAAATAATAATATATCATAAAATAAATTATTTTTTCAAAAGTATTTATTTTATTATAGATTTTAATTATAATATAATTATATATTTAAAAATATTTATTTATTATAAATTTTAATTATATAAAATAATAATTTTTCTATAAAAAAAAACACTTGCTAAAATACTAATTTGAGTTAATCTTATTATTTTATTTCGAATCCCCAACATTTTCATGTCATTTCATCATTAAATATACAATGATGTAAATCTTTATTCTTTTTCATATTCCTTTCATTCTATTATATAATTCTATTTTCCTCGTAAGAATATCCACATGAAATCTTTAGGTCATATGATGACAACTATTATTGTACTAATGGATAGTTTGAGTTTTAGACAGTGATTGAAAATATGATTGAAAAAAAAATGTAAAATGTATCAACGTTGATTGTGCAAGATATTGGGAAATTCTAGTGTTTTCCCTTATTTTATATTTTACTGGAAATAATTGATAAATTTGTGGGAAACAATCAATTGTTAACTTTAAAAATTGCGTATTTAGAATTCATTTATAATATCGTCCTAGTGCCATCTTATAAAAATCGTGTTTTCCTTCTTTTTCTATCACGTTTTGAACAACATATACCGTATAAGTCACAGTTTTTAGAGTTCTCAATAATAAAAAAACTATTTAGACATTAAAAAATCATAACTCTCATTATCATTAAAAGAGAATACATACATTTGTTTACAATAATAGTTTTACAGAATCTCTTATGCATTGTATATTTGGTTAAAATATCAACAAATAACATTTCACAAATATCTTGGACTAATATATTTTATTGACCCTCTTTGTTTCTATACTTTTTTTTTCACAACAATGTATTCCAACTCTACGTTACTTACTGTAAAATAAAAGATCAAAGTGTTGATATAGTAAAAAAAGGTACTTCCTAAAGTCAGATATGAATTTTTGAGGAAGAGGTTTAGTGAATGCAATTCTAGAATCAAAGAGGAGTGTTTGAGTAGATGATGACTCATGAAAAAATCAGCTTTTAGTTTTTGCTAGTTTTTAGGATCTATTATTGGTTTTTATGCTATTTGTTAGGATTTTTCTGATATGCTCTAAATGTAGTGGAATTTTAAGCATTTATCCCGTAATCTATGCTACTCAAGTAGAAATTATTTTTCTGCATATTTTTGTCTCTATAGAAATTAAGATACTTATCCATCAATAAACTATCCCTTAGCAGTTCACAAAAGATTATATCATGCTCTTTTTTTAGCACCTTATATTTTTCAATAGCCAACAAATATCAATGATTCATCTTTGCACTGTTAATCGGACTTATAGACAGAGAAAGAGAGAGTCAACCACTTGATAGAGTCATCACCAGATGAATTCATTCAATTGCAGCGATGCTATCAGTAGATGGTACATCACCAATGACATTTCATCTTTCAAAGAAGCTATTTTATTTAATTTAAAACGTATTAATAAAATATGGATTGTTTTTTAATGGTGAAACTGGTTATAAGTGTTTCTAAGTGGCTAATCAACTGCTAGAGTCCAACAAACAGATCCAATTTTTATTCTTAAACTCAACTTATTGAGTGACTCGATAACTCGAGTTGTTTAATTCGTTGCTAATCTCTGTACTTTTCCACTATGATCCTAAAAGGGTTTCGGGTACATCTCTCCCATGATCTAACCCTCCCAGTGTACCTAAACCATCAAAAGCCTCTTATCAACTGATGACCTGTCTAGATATACATGTCAAAGTGGCATTATATATATATATATATGTGTCAACAAGGTTTAGGTTGCAATAAAAAATATATATATATATTAACAACACACTTTTTAACATGTTCCTTTTAACATTTTGCTATTATTAGTTAAAAAATTTAAAAACTACAAAATGTCGAATAGATCTCATTAAATAAGTAGGATCTTCCAAACTTTATGATTTTTAATAAATTTTAAACAACAATAAAAAAAAATGTGTTTAAAATAATGTATTAAAACATATTTTACTAGCATTTCTTAAAAATAAATGCTTTGAAAAAGTGTACTATCATTGACCTTTTACACTCTTTGTTCTCACATATAAGACACTATTTTAAATTTTTTTTATTCTTTTTTATATGATTTTTTTAAAATTATCTCATTTATTAATTATTTTTTTACTAAAATGTCTGTAATTACTTTCCAAAAACTACAATAAATTAATAAAATAAATTTATTATCTTTCTTATGAAGATTAAAAAAATAACTAAAATACATTAATTAATTAATTAATTAAAGACTAATTAAGTAAAAATAATGAAATAAATTTTTTTAATAATTTTAAAGATAATATTAAAAAATTATATAAATTATTAACAAATTTAATGTAATTAAATTACTTAACTTTATTGTGAATTAGTTAAAGAAATTTTATATTACTTATGTTTTAAAATATTAAATATATTTTTTAATGAATTTACTTATTAAGAAAGTTGATTAATTTAGTTATACTAACTAATCATCTTCAATCTCCAATTAAGAAAAAAAAGAGTTTTTTATTGACTTACTGACTATAAAAAAATTATAAATTACTTGAAAAGTTGTTAAATAAGAGAGGTAGTATTGTAAATCATACAAACTCCGTTTGACTCGTAAAAGAGTCTAAATATTTTAATTTTGTGTGGTGATTATTAGGAAGACTAACCCCGTGACTTATTCCTGAGGTTCCGTTCTTAAGCAATACGGGATCGAACTCTTGAAAAACAATGAACCAAATTCTCGAGTACAATGGGAGCCCTTGCCTTCCTTGGCAAAAGATTATGCTCCCTGTAGGCCTTTTTTTGGTCCATACAAGCAACGGTTTTTGTGTCCCAAAATAATTCAGAGGTTATTTGGTATCCAACTCATTCTGCGCCAAATATCCAACGCAACTAATTCTTGTAAAGGCTATTTAACGAAAGTGTTGTTCGAACGAATATCATTTACCAGAAATTAAAAAAATAATTGTCTCTATCCAAAGAAAAATTCCTAACATATGCACAGTTTAACATTCAGTGGCTTGGCTATACCACAGGTCAAATGTCCAAAGAATTTGTTACATAAGATGAATAAACAATATGGTTACAACACGTATATTAGACAAGCAGAAGATCATCTTCCAGTTTTCAAGTCTGTGACGTCATATCTGGAGATCATCCAATGAAAGTTCCTGTGCCGTTAGCATCTTCAATTTCTACAAAACGACAAACAGTATGCAAAAGGGGTTATGGAAAATTACAATTTAAGGAACACGTTTAACCTAGAAGAACAGGTAAACACTTTAATACCGTAATAAATTGTGCAGGATCATCAATACTAGACGAGCCCAAAATAATTTCCCTCTTAAGCTTACCAGTAAGCTTGTGGCAAATCCTAAGCTGATGATTAAAACATACGTATCAGACCAGAAAAGCCGGAAGGAGAAAGAATAAATATGACAAGTCAACCACTTTTTATCAGAAAATATTATCCAAACCTCGGATCTAGTCGCTCCGCCAACAATGAATATAAATATTCGTTGCCCCATCTTCTTGAAATCACTGGATGCATGTTTTAGCACCGAATCGCTATATGCCAGCAGATAAAGATGAAAATTAAATGTGAGTTTTGGAATAGCAGCTCCTAATTTGCAATTCCAACAGATACTCAATCCCCTATAAATCATATATTAGCAAGCTCACGCAAGTATATACAAGTACACAGCTCAGACGTTAGGAAGAATAATATGGTGGTGGCAAAGAGAGAACAGGGTTTCATAAATGAAGTGAAAAAAAAAAAAAAACTGCTTTTATTTGAAGCGCTCATCATATACATGACTTGTATTGAGGAAAGAACGTAAAACCTTGAATATCCATCGTCAGAGCCTCTAGGTCGAGCCCAAGTTGGTGTGCGCCTTGATCTCATCGAATGAGCAGGAGGATTGTTAGTTACTGGTCCAGCATAAGGTGTACCGTGGAAAGTTGGACTTGGATCATTTAGACAAGGATAGTCCAGTTTTGATAATTCATTTTTGCTAACTTTTTCGATGAGTTCCTGTATAATGGACCATCCAGTCACCACATATGAGGCTCTAAAAGCTTTATAAGCAACCAATCAAATCATCATAAAGATAAAATTATAAATTAAAAATGTCATGGAATGGAAATATGGTGTCCTTTATTTCTTAATAATACAATTAGACTAAGACCATATACATAATAGCAAATAACACTAGCTGAGTGAGCACCCCACTCTTTGTTAGCCAGCATATTCATGACTTGGAATATTCCAACAACCGACTACATCTGATTCTTTAGGCCCTAGAATAATTACAGACTCGTCTATCATGCAAAGTTCATAACTAAACAAGGAAAGAAGATTGTTCAACAGTATTCTTACATACTCCCCATGAAATTTGCATAAAATTGATACATTTTATGTGGGAAAGTTGTATGAATTTAATTTGTACCTCTATTATGGGATAAAAACGTGATAACTGCCATGTCTCCTCTTCACCAGAACGATCTTTCCTTGCTGCACGTTTTTTCTGACAAATTAAAGAAACACTTGTTTTTTAGAAATAACATTAAACTGAAAATCATATATTTAAACTATAAATTACCTTTACCTTGTGCATATCAAACTTAAGAGCAAAAGAACTTGTCGAGGTCTTTTTGGCATCAGGTTCTCCCCCAAGCATTCTCAAATTATTTATGGCAATCGCATCCTCATTTGTCAACTTTGCTACCTGGAAAGCATTTGAAAGGTTACAAGAATATTGTATAGCACCATCATTTATGAAAGTATTTATTATTTGACATATTAAATGAACAGAAGTTGACACCAAGTCTAAAGAAACTACACCTTCATCAAATTCAGACCCTTTTCACCCTCAAATTTCTCAGGATATATGGATGCAAGAATCATTAACAAGCGCAACTTATTTTCACGTGTTGTATCCTGCATAAACGTAGTACTCGTATGAATTTTAACAAATGAAAAAGCAAAATATTATGTCTAATTCCATGAACTTTTTTCTGCAATAAAAAACTCTCATTTTGTCCACTAACTAGGTGCAAGGTACGCCCTTTTCATTTCCCATCTTAGAATTACTTACTTCGTTTGTAGTCAAAAATTTGATCACATCTTTCATTCCTGCATCTCCAAAAACAAGATCTTGCTCCAGCTGCCCAAGTTCCCGAAGTCCTGACTCCCTAATGATTCTGTTAATTTTTCCTGCAATCTGGACAGAGAAGCTCATCATTTATACTCATGAAACCCATTATCATAGTCCACCCCACTACTGTAATAAATTCAGTTAACACATTAAAACCCTAATACCAATCGCTGAAGAAAGAACTATCAGAAATACTCAAATATCTAATAAACTTAATTAAGCACAGAAGTTATTTATTCAGCCACAATCAGCAAAAGTATTGACGAAGTCAAATATTACAAGGGGGAGGGCATGGGGGCCTTTCACCAGAGTAACCCCAAAAGAATTGATGTGACATTAACCCTCAGCCACTATTGTGATGAGTCACTGGTCTCAATTATAACAGTTCCCAAGAGGTTAATCTTAATGTGTGGGGGGGATATCCTACCAAAAATAAAAATATCTTACCCAGCATAATATTATTGCTCCGTTTATTTACTGCAGGATAATAGATAATATGTATAAGCTCTATATTTTTCAGTAAATAGGAACAGCTAAAATTTTAAATAGACATCAATATTTTAAAGTAATAATGTAAATATTCAAATGTTCATACTTCTAGCTCTAATTAAGTTGGGCAAGCCAAATAATACACATGCTTACAAAATAGAAATGAAAAATAATATTATTAAATCAAGCTAGGCTTAACTTTTTTTCTAGGCTGCTCTTCATAGATACACCATAGTACAAAGGAAACTATTAATTTGGATAGGGTTAAATGATTTTTGTCTCTATAAAATTCTTAAATTTTGATTCTAGTCCCTAATAAATTTATCACCCAAATTTTGTCCTCCATTAATTCAATGTATGCAAAAATAGTCCTTGCCATAAATAATGTACATTAAGTGAGGACACAGTGCTGACATAGCTAACAAAATACTACATTATCAGTCAACCAAGGTGAAAAAAGGGGTTAAGTATACTTTTGTTCCTATAAAATTAGTGAATATGAGTTTTGGTCCCTGTTAAGGTTTTTTTTTTTTCATTTTGGTGCCTATTTAGTGTGTTTGGATTGCCATTTGTAAGGCACCAAACATTCGTTCACACATTCCAAAGCTAGAAACAGAAAAGTATAATGGTGGATTGGAAAAAACATAGGTTACGTTCAACCCACGTTTTTTCCAAACACATCATTAATCTAAAATGTTCATAATTGATCCTCGCCATTGATGAAGTTTTGTTAAGTGATGAGTTATCTTACAGATATCCACGTCAATACCCTTGTCATTCGCATCACTATTGAAGGTCATCCTTTGAAATTTTATACAGCTAAGCAAGCCATGGATTGCATGTGGCTTTGCCTTTCTCTTCCCCTTTCCCAAACTCAAACACTAGTACCCTAGCCCAATGTTGCCTTCTCAGAGCAGAATAAAGATTATTGCATCCCCATACATGAAATCCCCTTGTATTGTCAGAAAACCCATGACTATCAACACTTCTATTTGATGTCCTTGTTGCTAATCAATTAGTTTTAACTGAATAAGTTTCTTTGCAAAAATGGAGTCCGGAATGCAGTTGAACCTAGTTAGAATTAGAGCTACCAATCGTGAACATATTATCATTCAATAAAAATTCATTCATGACAAGAGCGAATTGTGAACATTTCAAAAAGAAGAAAATTACCATGGCTCAAAACCATGATCCGCTCCTTTTGTAGGGACCAAAAACATATTTAATCATTTAGTATTACCATGTTTGATTGATAGTGTAGCACTCTGTTAGCCACGTTAATGTTACATCATCACTTAATATTAGGTAATTAACTAGGACCAATTTTACAAAAGTTGAGAAGTTTGTAGGGATGAAAAACATATTTAACCCATTTGAATAGGATGTGTAATCAGCAATTGCTGTACCTTCTAATGTAACGAAGCTACTGGTGTAATAATAAGCCTTTAGGGAAGGAGCAATGTGTTTCATTTTTATTTTTTTTTTGTCAACAAAATATTCCCTCAACAAGAATACAACAATAATAATCTTATCCCACTAGATGAGATCGGCTACCTAGATAACACAACATCATTGGAAATTTGAAATTGGTAAAACCAAATGCTCAGATAAATTATTCACCATGAGATTGCTTCTAATAATTTTTCCCAATGTCCTTCTTAGTCTCCCTATATCCTCTTTCACAGTACTAGAAAACATACAATCTACTCTCCTCCTCGATGCCTTCAATGGTCTTCTTTGCACAAGCCTAAACTATTTTAACCGGTTTTTTGTCATCTTTCTCTCACTAAGCGTCTTACCAATATCTCCTTGTACACAATCATTTTGTGGGCCAGTTTTTTTAAACTTGAAAAAAGTGTTTATGAAAAAAACGCTTTTTTTTTTTAAGAAGTACATAGGATTTGCTTATTAAAAAAAGTACGAAAATGTTTTTTTTTAAATAAGTGATTTAGACAAACAGATAAAAAAAAATAGAAAACTGCTTATTTTATTTAAAAAAACACTGCTTATGTTAAAAAAAAGTGTTTTTTTTTTTAAAATAAGCACAAGCAAATGGACCCTATATCTCGTCCTTTCTGATATGGTCACACATCCATCTTAACATCCTCATTCCCTCAACATAAATAAATAAAGGCCATTAGTCATGGTGTCACTTTCCTTTCTTTTTTGTTTTCTAAACAGGGAGGTGGTAATAAGGGCAAAAACAAAACTCAGACAAATGCCTCAACTAATTAAGCTACATGCAATTAAAATATGGTATTACCAGAGTGTAAAACAAGAATTCTGATTCCGGAATACATTAACACACCTTAGGAAGTCTCTTGCAGAGTTTCCAAGTGAAGATGGCACATTTTTAAAAGAAAAATAAAATCATACAACAATTACATATTTTGAGAGGGCATCATGATTGCATTACAGAA
Source organism: Pachyrhizus erosus (assembly GCA_026544285.1). NCBI lineage: Eukaryota > Viridiplantae > Streptophyta > Magnoliopsida > Fabales > Fabaceae > Pachyrhizus > Pachyrhizus erosus. Next base: position 17,300 of record JAMLFT010002124.1, on the reverse strand, counting down.
GACTAACCTCTACATGGAGGGAGAGCTTGTCAATTTGCTCACTGTATTGTGGAAGTGCTTGAACCATCTTCTGTAAGTCCCTTGTTGACATTTCACTACTACCTCTATAAATGAAATGCAAAGTTGTGTAAAGTTTATGATGACAGTGACTAGATAATGAATAAAACATATCAATTACAAATCTAGGCTAAAATATTTTTAAAAAGGCCAAACTATTTCAACAAGAAAATGAGCATGCCTCAGGTTTATTTTTCAAATCAAGGACTTGACCATTTTACACTACGGTGCAGTATATGTAAGCTTTTAGAAGAATTGATCCTTGACTAGGTATGAGAGCCTTTGTGGTCACAAGTTTGATCCATCCATCCCCATTCTTCTTAACAAAAAAGTTGAATCTTAACACAAGATAGAGTGGGCTTGTATATTGTCCATGCTTTAATCCTAAAGAGCTCTTGCATGAGCGGGGGTGTTAACTAATATAAAAACATAAGAGAAATGCTAAATGGTACAAATGTGTTTTTTATAAAACCATTCATGAATGAAGAAAGGTGAAAATTGAGTTTTGTTAGTTGCCCCCATTTACTTTTCAACTTTGCTTTTTCCTCTCTAACAACTATCAATTATTAGGCATTCATGATAAAGTTTTAAATATTTGGATATTCCTAATGTTGGATAAAATTACTTGAGTGTGAATTAACAGTAAAACAAAGTAAAAAAAAGGGGATAAATGTCTAATAGGAAGTTCAATGAGACAAAGGTAGTTCTCTTGGAACTTCGCCCCATGATGTTTGAGGAACCCAAGATTATTTTGGACAGCAGCCAAACAAGTTCAAACTGGTCAAATTACACATTCACATGGTGCAAATATAATTGCAAAATGATATCCCAATATGTTATTATCTGTGGTATCCTTGGGTGGTAAGGGGAGGTGTGACTACTGACTCTAATATTTAAGGGTAATAGATAAACAGAAATATCAACACTCCATGAGTGTGCCCCAGCCCAGCACGCACGCATACATAAAAGAAGTGTTTCTTTCTAACATGACTAAAGACACAAAATGTTGAGCACCAAAAACTAAAAAATTTTCATATCTGCTCAAGTCATAAAAGCTTTAGATAAGAATTACAAAATTTGCAAATTTTAATTTTCAGCATATTTTACACCAGTACTACAATTAGGTGAGAATCAATATCCTCCTAGATCACAATGTCATTGATGAAAATTTTCCACGAAATTAAGACTGACCTTGAACCATGTTGGATTTGTGCAGCTTTGTTCTTTGAAATGAAGCTGGTCATCTTCTCATGCAGCCGTTCACTAGCCTGGGAAGGCCATCAATATCACGTTGCTTAAGTTGTAAATAGAAGAGATGACCCTAAATAGTAAACAATAGAGCCTACAGCCCTACACTACAAACTACAAACACCAAATAGTGAAAGCAGGACATACATCTGCAATATGTGCATGACGAAGTTCAAACCATATCGGATCATGATCCTCCAAGAGAACCTCTTTTTGCTCAGGTGGACCACCAGTCTTGCTAGGAACCTTAAGAATACAGTAGATTTGTGTTCATAACAAGAAAGTGGACAACAATTTAGAGGGGAAAATAGAAGTTGTAGAATACCTCGTGAACAAATTTATTTCCCTCCATATTCAACAAATCATGGCACATGGCATCATATGTCCATTCATGAATCACAGGAGCAATCTACATATCCAGAATAGCATCCTCATTACAAGTAATATAAGCAATATGATAACAGTTTCTTGAAATAATACAAAATGTCCGTGACTGGCAAATGAAGATAAGAAACCTGATCAATTGTTCTATCAATGATGAGCAACTCGCAGGTCTCAGTCTGAGGAAAATTAGGTATAGTTTTTTTATATTTCGTAAGACAGTCCCAGACACCAGCAGCAAGTTTTGTAGGAATAAGATCATGGAAGGTAGTCATTGTGGTCGCATCTAGGGACTTGGCAGCACGAAAGCGAACAAAAGGAAATTCCTAGAGAAATATTTACATGATATAGAAGGGTTCCCAATCATTTGTTTGAACAATTATAGAACATTAATTACAATTTTCGAATTTCTACCACAAAGAGCAAAGCATTGACTACATACTCTTAATGAAGCAAAAACTGTAGCAATCCGAGTAGCCATCACATTTAAACATGCAACAGCTTTACGATTATTCTCCTCATCCCCAAAAAGCTCCTCTAATGCCCTCTCATTGTTTGTAATGAAGCCCTTCATTAATTTATCATGACAGATTACACAGCAGAAGAATGTAAACCCAAATAATAGGATGATGATATCATTAGAAAATAACAAGGAAATTCTAATAAGGTCGATAAATTTCCTTAGAGGAAAGAACCTCAGCAAGCAGGTTCATGAATTTTGAGTTCCAACAATGTAGCTCTACATATTATTTATTTTGGTGGTGAGATATTATTGTAAAAGCAATATACATGAATGATTAAATTTCCAACTTGACACAATATAGGACGTCCAATCCACATAACTAGTAGTTCCATTTTTCACTTCTCAGATAAAACATCACTTTATTACTTGTCAGGCCTCTCTAATTTTAAAGATCCAGCCCAAAGAATAGTTTGTTTGTTCAATTTATTTAGCGTTGGTAACAAACTTTGAATCAAATTCTAATTGTTTTAACTAGAAGAACATTATGATCCATCACTTGACTCTCGTTCGTGGCTATGTGGAACTGGACAAACACAGGTTGCACTCCAACATGTCATAAATTTTGAAACTTAGTAATGAAACTGTTAAGATATGGCCCGGATTCTGTTAAGTTGCAGATTTAGAAGATATAATTTGTATTTATTTTAAGGTTAAATTATTCTGTAAGTCCCTGGACTATTTGCCAATTTTTCAAATGGGTCCCTAAACTAATTTTCTTTAAATTGGGTACCTAAACTAAAAAAGTAGGTCCCTGGCGCTATCTTGTGGCGGCTTAAAACCACAACAAAATGACAACTTGTGGCAATTTTAGAAACTCTGGGGACTCAATTAAAAAAAATTACATGATGAAGGACCAAATTAAAAGAAAAAAATAATAATTTAGAGACATATTTGAAAATTTGCAAATAATTTAGGGACCTATGGAGTAATTTAACCTTTATTTAATAGCCTATTTTTAGGACATTTGCTGTATAAATAGCTAGATCCTTTCTTTATCTTATCTTTAGATTTAACTGATTCTTTTCCTTATATTTGATCTACGTTGTATCTATATATTTGTGTACCCTTTGTACAGCATTAATCAATCAGAAAATACAGCTTTTCAATTCTTTTTATCTGATCTCAAGTGAAACAAAAGGAAAGCAATTGTATTCATATGAAAAGAGATGACACTACGCAGTGAAAAAAAGTACAAATATACAAACCACATACCTGACTGTCTATGGTAAAATACTCCAAATTCATCTGCATTCAAATGAGATGACAACATCACAATAAGCACACCAAAATATGAAATTGTTTTGGACAAAATTCAATTTCAATGTAGAACCTAAATAAAACAATCTTCACCTCTCTCAAAGCACCTATACGAGGTAACACCTGCGCATCTTTTTTAATTTCCATAACCAATTCTTTGGCAATAGGTGAACTAAAGAAAACAAAGGCCCTACAAGAACATGGAATATGTTAGGATCCAATTGCAAGGTATGGGACTTGAGTCCCACATCGGAAATTTGGGATTCCAATGTGGAGTTTATAAGACTATGGGCTCTCCAACTACAATAGCTAGCTTTTGTGGTGAGGTTCTCCCAAGGTTCTTAGCAATTGGTATCAAAGTCATCCACCATGTCTCTCAGCCACAATTGAGCAGCGCAGGTGGTGACATTGGCATTGCAGTGTTTGCCTGGCACTAGTTAAAGGGCTAGTGCCAGCCAGCCCACGTGGTTGCTAGGGCTGCGGAGTGTGGTGGGATGTTAGAATTCAATTGCAAGGTATGGGACTTGAGTCCCACATTGGAAATATGGGATTCCAATGTGGAGTTTATAAGGATTTGGGCTCTCCAACTACAATAGCTAGCTTTTGTGGTGTGGTTCTCCCAAGGTTCTTATCAGAATAAAACAGGATTGAAAACCAATTAGCAGAAGTCAAGATGAACTTTCATTTACAAGAGATAGTATAATGATTGCATACTTCCTGTACAAGGGTTTCCTCCCAGACATGTCTGACAAAAACATAATAATACTGCCAATAAAAATGAATAAGGAAAGTTCAGAATATTTATCATTCAATAACTTAAATGATATGTGCACCACTAGAAGGGAGAGAAAGAGAGACAAAGTGATAGAAAGAATGACAGTACAATAGTTATGTTTCATGATACACTTTGTAGATACGAGGGAAAACAAATTAAAAAACACAGTATAATTCATGAAATATTGAGTAGTAAACATGAGGAAGGAAGTTAAACAAAGAATTGGATTCATAAACAATAAAATAAAATGGAAATTAATTGTAAAAGAATATAAGAGACCAAAGAACAGAAATTAAAAGAAATAATACTCTCAAATTCAAAACCCTATAATAACTGAGATTTTATTTTCAACTAAGAGATAGAGTTATACTCACAAAATAACTTTGAAACTGCATGTGTATAGACTTTAGTGATATACTTCACAACAAACTTTTAAATATACATACCAAATAAGCAGAGAAATATACAGGAAGAGTCATGCACAACAAAATTAAATTCCTTGTACATTTTCAAAACAATAATGCTAAAACTGAAAACTATCAGCAACACAATCTCTCCTTTGGTTTTCTTGGCCAGCATCAACACTCTTAGTCACTTCTCTCAAGTATTTTTGACATGTTGTCAAACAATAACCTTCAGCACAAGCAAGTTTCATTTTTCCAGTAGAACTGGCAGAAATCATGCAAAAACAACCATGACAGACCAACAGAAACTCAGCCTCTAGGCCCTCTACTACTATGTTTACTGTCTATAAGCAATCTCAAATTAAAATAAGACAACTAACTAAATATGCTACAAACACGAGGGAAAGGATATGTACTTCTCTCTGGTTGGCTGGATGAAGTATATAGCATCCATGGTGGGCAATGGCTGCCTTCGCTTGTATATGTCTTCAACCACTACAACAAGCAAAACAAATTTCATATCATACAAGAATTAGAACTAGTTGAGCAAAATATGGGTGTCTACAGAATTTTTTTTTTCCATAAGGGTAATGACATTCTTAATTCATAAGTCGGTTTTTTTTCTTCAAGATAGATACAATAGAAGAACATGGAATCACCTTATTATCTATCTATTTACCACTCCACCGGTCTCATCATTACTAGTGCACTCAAAATTCTTCGGTGGCATCAAGCTAGAAAGGAAGCAATTATTCTTTATCTTAACTCTTTTTGTTTAGGTAATTTTTCCTTTTAATTTTTAGTACAGGGAAAGTGAAGACAAAAGACACAACAAATTAACAGAAAATTAACAACCACATATAACAGGCTTAAAATATCTTGAAGTGTATAGATAAGTTAAATTCTACATTTGAATATCAGAATTCAGAATAAACCAACAAGCATGGCATTACTGGAAAATTAATGAAAAGTCTTTCACCAACAGTGGACAGGAGAAAAATTATTACTTATTACTTAAGAATCAATCTTGTGATTCTTACATGAAACACCTTCATCAGTGATATCAGCCATCTTGCAAGAATGAGACATTATCTTTACAGTGAGTTTGTCCATTATTAGTACCTGCAGGCAAGCAGCCCATAAACTGTTGAAAACAAGAAATAAGGAATGATATAATTGTAATAAATATAGATAATAGGCATAATATCTATGATTTAGAGAAAATCATATCTCCTCCATTTACGTGTATTCAATTCAATAAAGCCTGTATGATTTCTCTCCCATGTTGTATCTAGACACACGGTTTCGGGCTAATGTCTCTGTTCTTTCTTCTACTTAATTTTAACATGATATTTAAAGTTTGCTAAAGTTTTTTTTAACTGTGCTGCCCAGTGGACCCACTGTCCCTGGTGTAAACTTTTTGGACAAACTGTTTTTCTTTCACCGGTTTGCCCTTTATGCTTTTTCTGGCGACCTTTTCCGACCACTGCTGTCGCCGCCAAAACTTTTTCCGGTGACCTTTCTAGCAACCAATCCCACCATCAGAGTTGCTCTTCTCCAATCTATCCACTGCCGCTGGTCGCTCCCTCATTGACGTCCCCACGCACTTTCATGTGCCCTCTCTCATTTGCGCAAACCTAGAGTTTTGCTGCAAACAAAACTGATTTGCTTGCTCTGCAACCTTCTTCACTTTTTTTGTCATTACAAGTATTGTTTCATGATGGTCTCTCCCTATGGCCTCCAGTGGCACACCCAACTTGCCTAGGGCGGACAGACCTATCTTTTCTAACTTGCTGTTGTCTATAGAAAAAATGGATGGTTCAAACTATTCCACTTAGGCATCAGAAATCGGTTTATGGATTACTGAATTAGGTCACAAATTACATCTCACAACATCCGTTGATTTCATACCAGCAGTAGAACATCAGCAGCGGCTGAAGATTGATGCACAACTATGTAGTGTTATTAAATCAACTATTCATTCCTCACTTAAACCGATTTTTCAGCCACTCAAAACATGCTAGTCGGTTTGGAGTAAAGTGCATGCTCTTTACACAAATGATACTCGGCAACTAAATGTTGTATGTCAAGACCTGATGACTCTTCTTGCTCCCCAATGATTTGATGGTCCCATGTCTACTTATCTTGGACGTGTATATGCTTCCCTTCATAACTTTAATGAACTCCTTCCTCCTACAGCTTCTATAATAGTTGAGGCTACGAAAGAATTAGAGAATTGCAGCACCTTCTTTATGACCCTAGCTCATTATGGCCTACCACTGAAGTATTCTGTTACACGAGACCAGATTCTTGGGTCACCTGCGACCTCGACAATGACCACTGCCTCTTTTGCGCTTCTTCAAATTCCACCCAAGCCAATCGTTGATTCCTCTGTTACTGCTTCAGGAAATAAGTCAACCCTTGCATCTAGGAGTAATAACTTTGGACACACTCGCATCGACTCCTTTAGTTCTAAGTCACTATAAGTGTGATCATTGTCACTACACTGACCATACTATTGATTGTGAGAAGTTGCATGGTAAGCCACCTTGCTCGACAATGTTGCTCAGACAACACCCACTAACTCCTTTGCATCCACTTGTCACTAGCTGATCAACCCCGTATGACCTTGGCTGCTTATAAAGACTTTCTTTGCTAGTATGAGAATCGCCAAAACCCAAGTTCTACTACTTCTCTGACACACTGGTAAATCCATTGCTTGCTTCTCTTAATCTCCTTCATCGGGTCCTTGGATACTTGACTCTGGTGTATTCGATCATATATCTGGTAATCGTTCTCTTTTCTCTTTGCTTTCCATTACTGGATGTCTCCCCCTCTGTCAATGGTTCCCAAACACAAGCCTTAAACATTGGCACAACACATCCTTTGTCATCTCCTATTGTTAACTATATTTTTTATGCTCTTGATTGCCCTTTTAATTTACTATATGTCACCTGCCTCACCCAATCCCATCATCTTATTTTCACATTACCAAAAATTTTGTTACCTTGCAGAAATGGACCTCGAAACGGACGATTGGCATTGGATATAAGTCACATGATCTATACTATCTCCACTGTTGATTCATGCCCAACTTAGACATCCTAGGTTGCTCAAGTTGTAGAAGATGGTACCAGTCTTCAACAACTGTCTAGTCTAATTGTGAGTCGCGTCAATTAGGAAAACGCATTCGCCAATCGTTCCAAGACAAAGTCAATAAAAGAGTCACGTCTCCCTTTTCTTTATTTGGATTTAGATATTTTGTTACTTTTATTGATGACTTTTCCCATTGTACTTGGGTTTGGTTAATGAAACATAGGTCTAAGTAGTTTTCCATTTTTGAGACATTTTATAATGAAATAAAAATGCAATTTGGTATCCCTATTTGCTCTTTCCGAAGTGATAATGCAATTTTATAATGTCATCGTCTATTTTGAAAGTTCAGGCATCCCACTCTATCCTCTTTCCACAACTTCCCCTTTACACTCTTCCTTCTAAAGTCTTTGGTTCCACATGTTTTGTTCACAATCTAACCCCTAGTTGTGACAAACTATCTCCTTGACCCTTTAAATGTGTCTTCTTAGGATATCATCGCTCTCAGACAGGCTACCATTGTTTTTTTCCTGAGTTAAACAAGTATTTCATCTCTGCAGATGTCTCCTTTTTTTAGTATGTCCCTTGTTTTGAATCTACCACCTCTACTCTCGATTTCAGGAGTCCAATCCGACCTGGCACCACTATTCCCCTTCTGTCACCAAATGACTCGGTTTCAACTCATAATGATCCTCTACTAGCTCTTCAATGTTTCAACAGTATCAACGACGCATGCGGCCTCCAAACACTCCTACACCAATTACTCCCACAAAATGATGATATAGTAGAGCCCATGCTAGACTCTTCCCCCTACACCATCTCCTATACTGGTTTCGGACCTGCCTTTTGACCTTGACTGACCAATTGCTTTGCGTAAAGGTATTTGTATTACTCGTAACCCATCCCTACATTATGTTAATCTTAGTTACCATCGTCTTTCTCCTCTACACTATACTTGTTTGTCTACTGTGCCTATAGTTAATTCCTCAAGAGAAGCATTGTCATAGCTAGAATGGAGGTAGGCAATGATTGATGAGATGTGTGCTCTCCAAAGTAGTGGCACTTGGAAGTTGGTTCCTCTTCCTACTGGAAAATTTGCGGTTGTGTCATTGGTGGTACACTCATAAGGTTGGCCCTGATAATACCATTAATCAGTTTAAGACTCGCCTAGTTGCAAAAGGTTAGATACAAATCTATAGCCAAGACTACACTGACATCTCTCTAGTAGCCAAAATGACTTTTGTTAGACTCCTCTTCTCAATGGTTGTCATTCATCACTGGCCCCTCTTCCAGCTTGATATCAAAAATGCCTTTTTACATTATGACCTTGATGAAGAAATTTACATGGAGCAACCACCTGGGTTTATTGCACGGAGATAGTCCTCTACTATGGTGTGTCAAATTCGTAGGTCCCTATATGGACTTAAATAGTCCCCTAAAGCTTGGTTTGGTCACTTTCGGGCCCCTAAAGCTTGTAATCCCAAATCTTACATTATTAGGAGAAGGCTCGGGCATGGTTCTTACACCTAACACAATCCCTTGCACTAGAGTCCTTTAAGCTCGAAGCATGAATAATGCACAAGCCCAATGAAACTCTAGATCACTTGGTCATTAGAGGCTCTAATACCATGTAATGAACCAACTATTCCAAAGGATTAAGTTGTCCAGTAAAGATTTATGAATGGTTTGATATCTAACACTCCTATACCATGGCACATAAGAAAAATACATTAAAAGGAACATTGCAAATGCTCTAAAATCACTCTGCATGCCTAACAAGGAGAGTACACTAAGCATAACACTGAAGAGAAACCCCCAAAAAAAGAATTACTTGACAATAGTGATAACTGATAAAAACAATGAAGAGCTCATCCCTATAAACACCTAAATGTCATATTACCTTCTTAAATTGAAAGGAAAAAGATTAATAAAAATTTAAATGCTCTAGGAATCTCCTGATCAGGCCACCACTTTTTCTCCTAACTCAATCCCCCCTCCCCCCGCCCCCTTTTCTCACACACACATGGACTAATGTCTCATTTTCGTTAGTTTCTTCAAACTTTCATCATGTATCCCTCATTCGCCTCATTCAGGAACATATATTTATAGCAAGAAAGTATAGTCATCAAACTCTGCTGCTCACTTAATAGCTAATAGTAGCAAAGAATGTACAGAAAAATGACAATATCCACAATGATCCCATTTGAAACTATAATTTGCTAACTAGTAACCACTTGGACATGCAGCAAATTGATAGAGATCCAATGAATAAAGAAACCATTTCAAACACGATTTACCTAATTGACTGTTCTTACACGAAGGTCAAATATTGGAATGATTTGCTAAATCTGTCCTGTGTCTAATCATCAGCATCAGAAAATGAAATTTCTTCTAAAAATTCCTAGAATGAAATTACAAACTAAAGCCAAAACAGACAGAAGGATGCCCCATCTGTATTTATGGTGAAGCAAAAAAACTCAGGCAGAATTCATTTAACTAACAGCATCTCATACCTTCCATGTAGATTTTGAATCCCCCGTTTTTGCTGACCTGAGCATTTCATGTAATAATCCTACAGAAAGTTTCACACCACGGACATTAAAATGAGATGATCAGATCAGAAAACAATTGATCATGGTTAACTTTTAAACAATTTACTATTATGTTAAAAGGAAGAAAAAAAATACAAAAATATGCAATCCTTACAAAGGAATTAGCCTTCAACTATTCAAAACATGTTTAAAAAACTTTCAACGAGTCCATCTGCTTATGAGGAGGATAAAACAGTGCTGTAACATACATTCCAAAGCACCAAAGCAAAAAAAAAATTGTGGTGGTGTAACAGAGATTCAGACAAGCTCTTCATCCCATAAAGATTAAATAGAAATTATTCAAAATTATATAATTTCTCTCTAACCATAAGCACCAAGTAATAACATACATACTACAACAACAACAAAAGCCCTACCCCACAAGGTGAAGTCGGGTATATGGATCACACGACGTTCTTTGGCTCAGATAATGACCAAATTTTCAAATATATTATTTACCATGAGTTCCCTCTTAACTAGTTTTCTCAATTTCTTTCTTGGTCTCCTACTCTCCCTCCCTTTTCACAGGACTAAATCATACAATCTACTCTCCTCATTGGTGCTTCCAATGGTCTTCTTTGTACATGTCCAAACTCCAAACTGCCTTAACCAATTTTTTGTCATCTTTTTCTCAACCGGTGCTACACCAATATCTCTTTGTATAGAATCATTTTGTTACCTGTCCTTTCTTATGTGACCACACATTCATCTTAACATCCTCATTTCTACTACTCCCATCTATTCAACCAAAAACTTACTCTTTCCAGTTTTCCCAAAACACCTAACATGATATTTCAAGAAGTGCTCCAAACTCAATCAACAGATCCAACTTTGAACAACAATCACCAAAAGCCTACACCACAAATATCTGACAGATGGCTACAAGTCTCATTTTGAAGAGAAACGCATAACATCAAGACTTCACATAAAAAGGTGAGCTTAGACATCCAAAAGGAGATTAGCAACAATAAATTATGTGAAAGAGTTAAGAACCAGAATTTTGCTTCCAAGGGTACACCCCATATAAGTCTAAAGTCCAAATTTTAATATCCAATTAGGAATAGGAGCAAATAGAGTCAAGCAAAGCAATTCCGATCAGTGCAGCCATTAAGGTTTTGGAGAAAATGGAGCTTCAAAGATGATAGAGTTCCCCAAATAACACAAACTGCAAATAGTTCCTATTTTTAACATCACAAATCTTAAGATCATTTCTATCAGCCATATTTCCAGGAATCTATGAATATTATAACAACACACGCTAGTCTCACATACAGTAGTCTGATTCTTAGACGTATCAATCGCAATATCCTTTGACAATTAGCTTCTCCATTCATTAAGGAAGAACATCATATCAAACAGACTAGCATTAACCTTGTATTTCTTTCAGCTTGGGCAAATTCACCAGTGAAAAGAAAAGCAGTAATTTCCATCCCAAACAAGGAAGGTGAAGAAACTAGATCCTAATGGCTGAATGTCACTCTAGCAAACTCCTTAGCTCCTGGACTAGTAGATCCTAATCCCAACTAAGTAAAATGTTCGCAGATTTCCCATTAAAGTAATTGAATCTTTTGATCAGCATTACCACCAACTGGTGCCGCTGCCGGCAAGCTTCACATTTTAACGCACCAGCTGCTGACTTGCCTGCACGCGCTCTATCATTTAGCTGACAACACTCCCAAACAATAAAACATGCACCAAAGACAAATTGTGTTTGTATTCACCGAGATCAGAACCATCGTGTGATAAAAGGCGCAATAAGCAAACCCTATATAGCATCCTCTAACAGAACCAAAAGCTAAAAAGAGAAACAAACAGAAAAAGGAAGGAAAAAAAAAGTTTGACTAGATTACAGATACTTGAAGTGTGTTCGGAGCTCAATGTCAATTGATGAGAGAAACGAATCAGGAATCAAAATAATTACAAAAAGGGAAAGGCACTTACGCTCGCGGCTAACTTGTTTGAGACTTTTGTATTCAGCGCCATAAGAGGAGGAGGAATCGGAATCCGACATGGACATGGACATGGGGACCTCGGTCTCTGTGCCCTAACCTCGAGCGGTGATCGATCGCGAACGGATGGAGATCGCCGACGAATTGGAAAACCTGATCAAGCTGCCAAACGAAAAACGAGAGAGAAATGGAAACGGTATCTTCAATTTGAATGAATCAACTAAAATCAAATGGCGAGGAAAAGGAACAGGGACAACGAACGGGGGAGTTAATTAATGCTGGCAATAGCATTACCGAGAGTTGAAGGGAGCATGACGTGTTGAATGGTGCAAAGGTTGAAGGAGTTCCGAATCGAAAAGGCGAGGGTCAGAGACGAAGAAATTTCGCAGAAGCGGAGTGGACCGATTGAGGACGAGGTCCTGTCCTGAACCGGAACCGCATGTTGCTGAACCGTCAGTGGGCTCCACCCCTAACGCCAGCTCATTCTGCTATTATGCGCCTTTGTACAACTGCTTCCCTTGTTATCAAACGTCCTATTCGTTTACTTTTTAGGTTTTATCCAATTTGTTCTTTTTTTTTTTTTTAAGAAAAATACATATATGGTTGCTTATCAATTCTGATTATCGTTTAACTCTTCAACAACCTTTCTTTTCTTTTTTTGGTCGTCCACATTTCGTTTTCTACTTTTCTTTGTTTACAAAATTTTGGCGTACGGAGACAATGTACTAACTAACTCAACTTACTTCTTGGGTTTAGGATTGTGCGTTTATACAGTTATTTCGTTAATTTACATTTTTTTATCCTTAAGAAATCGAAAGAGACACAAATCGGTAGTTTGTTAAATAAAGTATAATAATTTATTAGATTTGTATCGAGATTTGAAATGCTACAAAATTTACAATAAATTTCTTATTTTCTTAAAGTATCTTTCTAAATATATAATACAAAAATGCAATCTAATCAATTTGTAAAAATATAAACACTTAACTATGTCAAGAACAAGATGTGTGTTTGAATTTTGTTTCTCCCTCTTATTTTGTGATTGATTAGAATTTAGTTTCATTCATTTAAATTCACTTTCAACTCAATTCAACACATATAATAATTTTCTATTTATGTATCGAAAAGTACAATTCATCAATTTAATATTATTCTAATAAATTTTCAAACATATCATTTTTTCTATAACTCGCACTTCAAAAAGAGATAAAGATATAATATAAAACATGTTTCCTAACTTATTACACACTACATCTTATGTCAAAGGATGATAGGGACAAGAGGAAGAAGTTGAAGAATCGTCATTCTCCTTATTATGACTAGAGCTCCTACATAGGCACAACCTTACATTAAATAACATCCAATACATTAAAGTGAGTGATGCAGCTTTAGGGGAATGGATAACATTCTTCACATCTTGTCAAAAAACAATCAATTTTAAAAACATCTAACATGACGAAAAAAGTGGAATTTCATTAATACATAGATGGTCATGATCATTCCTCTATATCATATGAAGTTTACTTTATAAGTCATGTTTATTTGTCTTTAACAACGGTATCTTGAAACTCAACCAATAAGGGTCTTAATTCTTTATGAAAATTTGCCACGTGCATTCATGGACAAAGTTATGATCACTACAAGCAAAATAAACACAGACAAAAAGTTCAAGGACAAACATACAAAAATAAATATGTATAATAAGGAGCTTATGTACTTTTCCAAATAAAAAAATTTATTGAATTAAAATATCCTAAAAATGTAGACATTGAGCATAAACATTTATTTATATATAATCATTATGGATAAAATAAAGAAATAAAATCATATAATACTAGTCATCCAATATCTTCAAACTCAACTTTATAAAAATTCCAACAACTTAAAACAACAATTTAGACATGTTCTTTAACACGATACAACAAAAATATAAGACGAACCTAAAGGATGACATTTACCATAAATCATTTGGGTGATAATAGTCTTAATCTTAGAATGGGTTGCCTTTGTTAGGATATATGTATGTGAGTAGTTGTCATCATGACTCGAGATTGGCAAAAGCTCTAACCTCTTTGTGAATTTACGCATATGTATGTCCACAATAAAATTTATTATACATCCACTAACCCTTCCAACATTTTTCAAAGTATTCCTTAACATCTTTGACTTAAATGCATATCAACCAACTATATTCAATCTGAATCACTAATATTCAACATAAACACCACTTAAACTTCATCACGTGAATAAGACACGTCAACATCATATTTGTCACCTTGCATAGGTTAGTCCTCCACAAGATTCTAAACAAAACATCACCTTATACTTAGGGTATAATATTTAGAAAAATCCGTTAAGATCTCCCACCAACTATCCTTTCAACTATTTAACACTGTTACATTTTATATAATACATTAAACTAATTTCACATGTAAATTTTAAATCAATTTTATCTAACTTTTTTATTTCTAATTTTATTTTATAATTATTTAGGATTTTTTATATGAAAATAAATATATTTTTAAATGCCCTTAAATGCTTAATACAAGTCTAGAGTAAGTATAATTAATTTATATAATTGTAAAAATCTTTAATTCTCAAAAAATTGGATAAATACCATTAAATAAATTATTTTGAGTAAATATTTATAAATTTTAAAATGACTATCTAGCTTTAATTATTTTTGCATTAATTAGTCTTATTTTGCCTTAAAAATACCAAATAAACGTAAAAAAAATAATTAGTGAATTTAAATAAAGGATGAGAATTACAAATTTCTCCGTTATAAGATTTATTTCAAATTTTTATACTAAAACTAATGTCATTCATACTACTTTTTACACAAAAATTTTATAAAACTCACTATAAATTATATAACAAATTTTTAACTACAATTTTTTCCATCTTTAATTATATGAAATAATGTTTTTGAACCATTGTTTAAACTTTTACTATATTAAAATTATTTATTTTAGATTTTTTACTTACTAGGTTAACTAAAAACTTCAATTTTATTTGTTGTTTTTCTTTAAGTATTCTATTTCCATGCCTTTATACAACAAGTAGTCCACCGTGGGTTTCAAAGATGCATAAAATTTCACCAAAAGTTTTATTTATATTTTATTTAGTATTTTATAAGTTAATTTTAAGTAATTTTAGACCATTAAACTTTCAAAATTCACCAAAATTGATTTGATTGCAATAACCTAAGTTTTTAACGTTCCAACACAATATATTAATTATCGAAAATCACAAGAATTTGTGGATTCAAACGAGTTTAAAAAACATGTCAAAGCAAAATATATTTCAACTAATATCGTGCATTAAAGTTAAGATTTCTTTAAAAAATATTAAAACTCAATGAAATCAACAAAAATACCAAATTTTCAACATCTCATATAACCAAGAGTTATATATAATTTTTATGATTTTTTTAACAATAACCAAAGGAAAAAATTTCAAATATCAATAACCACAATTAAAGTTTTTGTCATTTTGTAATCGAAACCATCAACAAACATAAGCAAATCATACTATTACAAATTACAACACAAAATACGCATTTTATAAGACATTTTATTTGGTTGTACTAAAGTAAAATAGGTAGATTTTCTATATCCTTGAAGCACTTAAGATTAATTGGAGCTATTGTAGGAAAACGAGTGAAAAAAAAAAACTTAAGCTTTTAATCTAACTTCTTGAACAATCATCATGAAACAGTCAACAAACATTTTTCATCAACCAAAATCAAAGGGAGAAGCTTGGAAAATGATATCATTCAATGAAATCAAAAGGAGAAATGGAAATGAAAAATACTCACCCACAAAGCTAAAAACCAAGACTAAATGGAGTATAATTAAACCTTTTTTTTTAGATGACCCTTAAGCCTATGTTCTTTAGAGCTTGAAGAAAGATTTTAAGACAATAAAAATGAAGCAAAAATGAGGGAAATAAGGGTGAAAATTCCAACCAAAGCGAGGGAAATAAAAGAGAAAACAAGCTTAAATCACTATCTACTTAATGTCTAAATATTTAATGATATTTAGTGAAATTTGAGTCCAATTTAAATTAAATAACATAAAATGTCTCATAAACTAGCCTCATTATAGGGGAAGAGACATGATTTTGTATTTCAATAACACAACTTAATACTAATTAACAATAATTAGACAATTTGAAGAGAGAGAAAATCATTTAAAGATTAAAATATACTAATTGCTTAATTAATTGCTAACCACTTTATTTATGAGTTAACGAGTTAATAATGATTTAGAGTGACTTGGAATATCTCTTCACCTATCAATTGATGACTTGAAGTGCTAGAATACGAGACATTTCATTATTAATAGGCAAGAAACCAGTGACATATTTAAACTACAATAAAATCTCACTTAAAAAATTATTGTATAAGCCTAAATGGCAAGCAATTCCATGTAAGGTTAGCATCAACTGGATTAAAGTCCAAAAAGTCTAATTTAAACCAAACTAACCATGTTAAATGTAGACCCATTTTTAATTCGGTTATTGTCTCAAGTTGTGCAACTCTTATATTAGGTAGATATTAGACAAATCAAATGAGTTCAAATGGTTTAGACCTAAATTTGATTATATATATTTTTTTGGCCTCTTATTTTTTTTTGTTTTTATATATTTTTAAATTTTTAAAATTAAATTGATCACAAATTTATAATTAGGCAATTATATATTATTAATTCTTATGTCCCGCATGCCTTTTTTTAAAAATTCTTCTATTGATTGTTCACCCAGTGATGTTAATTTACTTAATTAATCAATACATCTGCTATAAAACTAAGTTGACATAAACGTTAACTGATAAATATATTTATTATAAAACTAAATGGATACAATCATTCTTTAACGAGAAACACGCATTCAATAGTTTGCCAAACAAAATTCATGGGCTAAATTATCTTTGCAGATTTTTTTTTTTTTTTTTGTTCCATTTAGTCTATCTATTATTTAAATGTTTAATTTAGTCTTTTAATTTTTAAAATCGATGTA
>JAMLFT010002123.1:1898-27110 GCA_026544285.1 Pachyrhizus erosus | reverse complement strand
AAATTCTTTTCACATAATCCTTCCTAAGATTAAAACGAACCTACCCTAAGGTTTAATTTGGGCTTAGAGTCTTTCTACTGACCAAATGAAGAAGGTTTTTTTTTTAGTTAAAAATGGCGGTTTTCACTTCGATTCTAGTTATTCATGAAGTTTCAAGACTTGTAACTAAACAGAAACAAAGTATACATAATATATAAGAGTTATATAAATTAAATTAGAAGAAAAGAAGACTCCTCCTACCTTAATTCAAAGCTTGAATTTTCTGTTAATTGAGGTTCTAGTTCTTCGGGTTTCTGGGCTCATTTCTTTGAGTTCTTTCTTCTAATAGGTTTCTGAACACTATACGAAGCTAATGGGATTGTTTGGGAGTAATTTGGTGGCTCAGAGAGTAATTTTCTTTTCTCTATTTTCTTATTCTCTTATCCCTACTCTATTTTTCTAAACTTTTAAATTTTTCCTTCTATGCCTTTTATTTATTTTTATTTATTTTATTCATTTATGGAAGTATTTCCTAGATTTTAATTTTAATATTGTCTTATTTTGCTAAATAAATTTCCTAACTAGTTTATTTACATTGAAACAACAACATTTTCATTGATTGAAAAAAATGAGATGTTACAATTTATCCTATATAAAGAATTGGTCTTCAAATGGTCTAATGAGGTAAAAGATAAAACATTTAGCTTGATACCAAGTATAAAGCTAAAATTACTTTAATAGAATATTTTTCATAATAAAAGATGAGGATTGTTCTTTAAGATTTGGTTAATTGAGTGCGATAAGACTGAGTACGCATTTGTGGTAAGTCCAATTGTTCCTTATTTTCTTAATATATTATTCTATTTAACTTATTTATTTTATAATTTGTTTATTTAGTTTTTATTTATTAGATCTTAAATTACGTTATAAATATTCTTAAATTAAATTTATGATAATAAAATTGTGTTGCTTTTACTTCTTCTCCCTTCCTCTGTATCCATTAATCCTCTAGTTTTATCTTTTTTTTTTTGTGTACAGTGATGATAATGAGGTTTTAACCTAAATCCCAATGCAAACTATCCAAATCTCTCACCAATGGGTTGCTTTAGTTTTGCCTTTTGAATCAACTTACATTTGTCAATGTGACAATGTTGTTTCTATATTTGTTATGCTAGTGGTGTGTTTCAATATGGAAATTATTCTTGATGAGCTTCAATTCTAATATGACTACTTTGCCAACAACAATTAACTCTTTGATCCAATTGAACCTACACATAAACTTTTATTATAATATTACATTCTAATTCCTTCTGGATACCTCCTAAGAAAAATATCAAATTGAAGCAACTCTTCATTTGATTTGTTAACATCTGTTTGTTAAAGTGCGAATAATGATATGTATGATTTGTGAGAGGGTTTATAGACCACCACAACTTATTGTAAACATAGAATGAGAACCTATTTTTTATTATTAAGGAACTTTTAGAAGTCTTAGTGTGATCCTTCAAGCAAAATTTGTATGAGTAAAATAATAACTATTAGGTCAGTTTGTTTAAATTTTAAAAAATGATTAAAAATATGATTTTAAAAAAAGTGATTTTAAAGAAAGCAAATAGGAGTTGCTTCTTAAAAAAATAAAAAAATATTCTTAAGTAGTTTAGACAAACACATAAAAAATAGAAAATTACTTATTTTATTTAAAAAATGACTTTTTAAAAAAAAACTAAATAAACAAACTTATTTTCATCTTATTTTAGAAAAAAGAACTCTAAACAAATATATTTTCTAAAGCTTGAAATTTTGAAAATAAAAACTATTTTAAACTTATTTTCAAATTTAAAATTTTAAAATTAGAAGTTAAAAGAAAAAATCCTTTCAAATCAATTTGACTTTTTTTTTTGCTACAGAAAATTTTTCCTATTATAAATTAAGAGGTATTACCTTCATTATCTAAACTATTTAGGTCCATCAATAATGAATTCTATCCAATGTTTTAAAAAGTGAATCAGGTGTTGACTCAGATAAGATACATGCGTCATTAGTTAAGCTAATGAATTAATAATCAAATCGCATAAACTAATATAAATAACATAATTTTTAAATATATATATATATTATTAGAGTCATACTTTAACTAAATAATTACTTAAATTAGTTTAGCAAACCAACAACCAGCTTCTATGATGAGTGGGATAAAGTAATAAAAAAACTACAACGTTTCATATCACGGGTCGCACACAAGTTAATACAACAATAACTTCAAATCTTAGGTCTCATGCACTGATGGGTCAACCTTTAGGTAGCTGTTAGTTCAATCCCAGTTTTATATTTGACTGATTTAATTTGTTTTCAAATAAATGTGATGACATAATTACAAGGTCAACAATTTATTTGATCTAATTAATGACACAACTTTCTTGTAAGTTTGATTTTTGGTAGAATTGATTGAGCTGACTAGTTTGATTCATAATTTTAAACACTGTTTTCGCTTTAATTTTTTGAACTCATTACGAAAAATGAAAAGGTTAAAGAAGTATTTGATTTCTTAGTATAATCTATCAATTAACATAGTTAGACCTTAAGAAATGTTGATGAATTTATTTTGTTTTCTGCTGACAATTACTTGATAAAAGAATTTCATATTCCAATCTTCAAATCACACTTATTATTTTGGAATTTTCTATAGTTATTGCAATTCTTATAGTATTTTAGTTCATTGGCTCGTTATCTTCATTCCCCAATTTCTTTATTAGATTTTTATTAAACCAAGCCTGTTTCGCCTAGTCTCAGTTTTTCTTTTTCTCCTTAATATAAAATATATTTGAATTTGAATCTTTCACTCCTTGAGCCATGGATAAAGTTATGTTTCCCTTTTTTCAAGCATCGCGAACAGTCTCATGATAGTCATTATAAAACCAACCGCCATTATAAATTGACCAAACAGCTTATACTAATTATAATTTTTATTTATAAGAAATTTTTTTTACGATGTTTATAATTTTAATTTCAAACGACGTTCCTAGTATAACACTAGAAATTGAAATACTGAATTCTAGATTTAACTTATAATTTAATGATTATCCCAAATGCCAAACGGATTTATCTAATTATATTAGATATTAGATAAAAAATTTTGATCAAAGGTAGATAATTATACATTTACCATCATCCATCCTCCAATAAGTGAGTGCCACGTATCCAACAAATTTAAACACCAAAAGCCCATGGTCTTCCTATTGGTGGTGACAGAAATCATCAACACCGGCAGTTAATCTTAACGAAACCACTAGTTGAAAAGCGAAAAGGACAAGGATGCATTATATCCGGTTTTCAGAATCGGGACCTTTGTTTCTCTCTCTAAAAACACTCTCTCTCTCTAAAACCTGCGCCAAACCCTCAGCATACTTTTCACTGCGACACAAGATCTAACCCTGGTACTCGCTCTTTTCTTTTTTATTGTTCGTTTCTCTTTGATGGGCATCAAAGTTTGAATCTTTGTTATTTTCTTTCTTTTCTGGGTTTTTTGCGAAATTGTTTATTTTGTTCCCTTTATATATGTGCACATCGTGGAGAAATCTGTGCAGTTCTTTTTCATCTGGGTGTTTTACATTTTGCCAAATACTTGGGGGTGAAAAGAGCGGTTATTTTTGTGTATATTGAATGTTTGAAAGTTTTAATTTTTGTTAGATACAATATCCATGGAGGAACAAGAGAAGGGTTTATGCGGAACATCGGAATCCACAGTGACTCACGGGGAGAAAGTGGAGGGTGAAGCCCTAGAAGGGTCTGTGGATTGTGGGGGACAGGTTCAGATGGAGTGTTCATTCTCAGAAGAGTTTGTTGGGGCTTGTAATGGGAAGGATGTAATGGTGGAGGTTTTGGGGTCTGATGTGTACATTGATGGTGTTTGCACTAATGAGAACGGTGCTGGGATGAGTGGTGAAGTGGGTGGTGGTGGATCAGTTGAGGGTGGGGAGGGTTTGGTTAAGGATGTGATGTCTGGAAGGGTAGGTAGTGGGGAGTCTCATGTTGTTGAATCTGAAGAGGGTAGGACTGAGAATGTGGCAATGGAATTGGATAGTGTGGTGTTGGGAAGGGAAGAGAGGGATAAAGCAGTTGGGAGTGGTGAAGTTAATGCCGCATCTTTACAGGAGGAGTCTGTTTTGGATAATAGAGCTCAGAAGGGTACTGGGGCCAGCAACATTGAAGATCCTATTGTGGAGGATGTTGGGGTTGAGTGCATAAATGCAATGGATTCTGGGACCTCAGATCACACTGAGACAAATAGTAGATGTGATAATGCTTTAGGATGCCCATTAACAGGTAGTTCTGTAGGAGGAGAAAATGTACAGAGTGGGTGTGCTGAAAAGGATAATGGAGCAACAGGAGATGGAAAGGATGTGACCTTAGATGAAGGGCAGAACATTGGTAACTTGGAAAGTGATAAAATATTGGAGAAAGAAGCATGTATCAGTGACAAAGTTGAATCTGAGGAAAAGTTAAATTCAGATGAAGAGCAGCCAATGGAGATCGATAAAGTTGATGGCGAGTCCAATAGTTTACTAGAAGAAGTGGTTGGTGGAACTGAAATTGCAGTGGGTAAGGCTCTTACAAATTCTGAGGAAAAACAGTGTTTGAGGAAATGCACTGAAAAGGAACAGACGTCCGAGACTTTACAGGTTAGTTCAGATACAGGGCAGGGAATAGTTGACAAGGATTCAACAAAAGAAGTGGAATTAAACAAGAATGTTTCTGATGCTGAAAAATGTGGTTTGTGTAAGGGGATAGAAGTAGATGCTGAAGATCAACCAGAAACAGAAAGTACTAAAACAACGGACCACACTTTAGAGATTGAAGGTAAGATCTCTGTTGATCTTGTAATTGTTTATTTTTCAGCTCAATCAGTGGTCATAAATGAATTTGTAACTGTAAATAAAAATTTCTTTTGGTTCCACATAATTATCCATGTAATTCTGTGGATGCAGGTATGTTTGTATCCTTTGGAAGTGAGAAAAATTTAGATATGCTAATGCAATTTTTGTGATTGTAGGAGAAGACATTCAAATTGCTGACCAGGATAACCTTGCATTGATGGATGCTGGAAAGGAAGAAGTCCATGATGAGTCTAATATTATGCAAAACATTGAAGAACAAACTGGCATTTCTGAGCAGGTTGGTTCAAATGGAGGTCAGGAAGTTGAGGTTGAAGAATTTATTGAAGCTGAACAGAGAAAAGCAGAGGGAAGAGTCACGAGACGTTCTTCATTAATGAAGCTTGTGAGTTCAGAAATATTTCATTATGCAAGATATTTGTTACCAACAGAAAAGGAATGTGAGTATTCTGTGTCTGATATGGTTTGGGGAAAGGTGAGAAGCCACCCATGGTGGCCAGGACAGATATTTGATCCCTCAGATTCGTCCGAGAAGGCAATGAAGCATTATAAAAAGGACTGCTATTTGGTAGCATATTTTGGGGATAGAACATTTGCTTGGAATGAAGAATCTCAGTTAAAACCTTTTAGGACACATTTCTCCTGTATTGAAAAGCAGAGCACTTCAGAATCATTTCAGAATGCTGTAGATTGTGCACTGGATGAAGTCACAAGACGAGTAGAATATGGGCTGGCATGTTCTTGTATACCTAAAGATACTTATGACTCAATTAAATTCCAGACTGTAGAAAACACTGGGATTCGACCAGAACTAAGTGTCAGACATGGGGTGGATGAATCTCTACATGTTAGCTCCTTTTCACCTGGTAATCTTGTAGAATACTTGAAAACACTATCTAAATTGCCAACTGGTGGGTTTGATCGTTTGGAGCTTGGGATTGCTAAGGCTCAATTACTTGCATTCTATCGTTTAAAGGGTTACACTTGCCTGCCAGAATTAAAATATTGTGGAGGTTTTGACGATGACATGGACACCGTAGTTCATGATGATGAGAATAAAGTTATTGAGCATGCGGCTCCTGTAAGCAAGAATGATGGTCAAACTGGTTCTGGAAATTTAAAAAACCAAAGCAGCTCTCGCCGGAAACGGAAACATAATTTGAAGGATATTATGCATGAAACAAAGAAGGAAAGAAGCTTGTCAGAACTAATGGGTGGATCTCCAGACTCTCCTGATGGTGATTATTGGTCTGATGAGAAGGTAACAGATAATCTGCTTTCACCAGGCCGTTCCAAGAAAAGGAGGACTGTTGATCACTATGCTGATGACTTTGGGAAGCAAGATGGAAGAAGAACAATTTCTGTTGCAAAAGTTTCTAATACCACAAAGCCGTCATTTTTAATTGGTGACCGTATTCGTAGGGTTGCTAGTAAACTTACTGGTTCACCGTCAATGGTGAAGAGTTCTAGTGACCGATCTCAGAAGATAGATGGAATCACTGATGGTTTATCTGGGAATGGATCTGATTTTTCCTTTGAGGAGGCTCAAAGGTCAAGTATGATTGTTCCTACAGAGTATTCATCTCTGGATGATTTGCTATCTTCACTTTATTCGGTGGCACGAGAACCCCTTGAAGATTATAGCTTCCTGAATCCTATAGTAAGCTTCTTCTCTGATTTCAGGAATTCGATAATTGTAGCTGATGATTCTGTAAAAGATATCTTTTGTAAAGATAAAGTTGGTAGTAAAAGGAAGAAACCACCCACAGCTAGATCACCTGAAACATTTGAATTTGAGGATATGAGTGACACATATTGGACAGACAGGGTCATTGACAATGGCAGTGAAGCACAACCAGCACAACCGTCAGAACCATCACAACCTGTACGGAGAAACCGGAAAAAAGACCATCAACTTGTTCTGTCTGAACAAGGGAAGCCTGTTCAAGTTAGTCGTAGGCCATATTCCAGGAAACAATATTCTAACAGCAATCATGTTGAGGCTCCTGAAAAACCTCCTGGTTATATAGATGAGAATGCCCCTGCTGAACTTGTTATGAACTTTGCTGAGTTGGGTTCTGTTCCCTCAGAAACAAACCTTAATAAAATGTTTAGGCGTTTTGGACCTCTAAAGGAAGCTGAGACAGAAGTTGATTCAGTAAGCAGCCGGGCAAGAGTGGTTTTTAAAAAGTGTGCTGATGCCGAGGTTGCTTGTAGTAGTGCTCAAAAGTTCAACATATTTGGTCCAATACTTGTAAATTACCAGCTTAATTATACTCCTAGTGCACTGTTCAAAGCTTCATCTGTTGCCACAACACAGGACCAGGAGATGCATCTTGATCTCCAATTTTGAAGTTAATATGGTCTAAACTGATTGGTAAGTAACTTTAATTGCTATTTCATGCACAATATGTTAGATTGGTTCACTTTGATAGGTTCACTTTTATGCTATAGTTATTTTATGCTATTGTGATGGGGTATGCACTAGCTTCAAGAAAACATTATGCCTGGGGATTCAGTTATTATGTAAAAGGCTACTTTAAAATGAGTTTGTTTGTAAATTGAGCAAGTAATCGTTTATCCAACCCTACTTAGATCTGAGTTGCTTCTGATCATAATCCGCTAAATTGATATAAGGCTGGATGCATCCTTGCTTATTTTAAAGACAATCTCACTTTACAGGAGCCTTTACCAATCTTCTTGGTTATTCTGCTATAATTATGATTTGGTAAATTGGTAGTTGATTGAATTATTTCATAACCTTAAGCAGCCAGAGATATTTAGGGAAAATAGAAATTTATAAAGAAAAATGCCAGCAGACTATCAAAATAGAGCACAATCAGGAGGAGGATACTCAGGATTTGAATTTAATTTATATGCACTCACCAATGTAAAACTTTTACACAAGCATCCTATCTAAATTTACTATATTGCCACATCGACCAATCAAATTCCTATTGGATGTCTGAAAAATTTTCCACTGACAGTGCATATAAGTTAAACTTATAAGATTTTACCCACCCTAGAACATTTAAGGAAATGATTGTCTAGTGACAATCTGAGACTACTGAAGCAAATTCGTATAAAAACCAGGGTCTATTATGTGCTTGGAAAATTTGTTTTAATATTTGACTTTTCTTGATGCCAATGCGTCCTATGTGAGTTTGTTTTGTTTGGGAGCAGGCATTCTTGAAAATTTTGATAAGTAAATCAACTGGTTTCTTTGGTAGAAAAAGGAATTTGAATTGTGTTGCCCCTTGAAAATTTAGCTACTAGCATGGTTAATGATCCATCCATACAACTGTGACTGTAAAGAGTTGGGAGTACTTAAAATATAAAGGGAAAAACTGTGTTTTATTTGTTTGCATTTGCACCATTCATCTTGTGTTTGGTTTGATACAATCTGTACATTTACTTCAAATTGACATCTATTTCTAATCCAATATTCTATAAACAACAAATGATATTTGTGCCTCTCATTTTAGGGAGTGTTGATGATGATGTGGCAGCCAAGTTTGGCTGAATGAATTGCTGAAGCAAATTTTTACTAAGTGGCTGCTGAAAGTAGGTAGGTAACCAGAAGGTTAATTCATCTGGTCGTCCATTTTTCTTGTAAGAGATATTTTTGCTTGTAGGATTCCTTTAGTTGAAGTTCCGTAGTTTGTAATTCATTTTCTAGTTTTCTGTATAGCCCTGTCAACTGACCCTCTTTTGTAGTTGCCATCATTCTCCATCCTGGTTGTTTTGAATTCTCTAGTAAGAACACTGGTTCTGTATCAATATCAATGCTACTTATAATAGTCATTCAGCAATTGTAGTTAATTTTAGAGGGATAGTAGTTGATGCTAGTCATATTGGTTATGTGTCTGTGTCAATAATTTTTAAGCGAAATAGTATTTTAACTAAGTTTTCATATGTAAGATATTTTAATACACTGATGAGTGGTGACTGTAAAATAGGAATGTGAGATTGAATTGAATTCAAGCACTTAGCAAATGTTTGGTTGACATTATTTTTGACGAAGTAATGACATTTTTCAAAAGCTCTCTAGAAGCTAGCAAAACTAATTTTTCTCTAAAATAAGTGGAACCTAATATGTATTTGTTTTAGTAGTGTAAGATGGTTTTTCAGGATACTCTTTGTTCCATTTTTACTTATTGAAAGTTTGTGCTAATTGATCTAGTGTATTCTTTTATCTTCCGCATAATTTAAGTCTCTTATAGATGTACTTTTTTCATTATATTTATGGCATTTAGTATGTATCGGTATTTTTTTTTATTTCAAAATTTTAAACTAAAATTGGATTTTTACAATAAGAATAATAAACTGTCAGGGAAATAGGTATTGCGTGAGTAAAAAATGTACCTACACTATTTGTGTGACGATCTGAGATCATGTTTAGTGGTGTTCAGAGACCCCGTCAGATGATTTAACAATTACCATTGCCTGTGATTACTCTCGAAAAAATTGCAGTGTAATGGACTCGAAATTTGGTATTTGAAATTAATATCGTGTGCACTTGTAGTTGTGGCAAACCTCTAGGTGGAAAATCAGTATGTTTTGAAATCCATTTGATTTAACATGTTCATTCTTCTGTCCATTTACATTCGGTGCATTGGAATGTCCAAATTCTTTAAAAAGGGTCCAAATAGATTTCTAAATATACTCAGTTTTTCACAAATTAAAATGGGTTCCTCATACTTGTTTTGTCTGGTGCTCCATGAGATTAGATCAATGTAAATTTCCTCTTGGCAATTGCTTTATTTATTTATTTATTTATTTCGTTTATACACTACATATTCGTATTTTTTAAATATTTTTTTAAAAAAATAATTTTCATAATTATAATATATTTTGAAAATTAGTTTCTTTAAGTATGATTGTAATAGAAAATTAACCTTTTGTTTGGTAAGTGAAAAATTAGAAAAGAGTGGATGAAAATAATTTGGTGCATTTGAAAGAGAAATAAGATGAAAATTTAAAAAATAGTAGAATGTATTGTATTATTTTCACTCACTTTTTATTTCTCTTTAATTAAATATTTTTATTTTTTCTTTATTTTTGTTTATTTATTTTATTTACCTTATTTCTCTCTCTCTTTTTACCAAATATGGCCTAAGACCTAAAAAGTATAGTTGTAGATAGAGTTTGGAATTGAGGTTAAAGATTGAAAGAAACATTATTAATGATTAATTAATTATTGCTAACTACAAGCACAACAATGGTTGTTCTAGTGGAAGTTTAACCTTTGGCCAATATGTGATATTGTTAGAAGAGGTCCTCCACTTGCTAATGAAGATTTTCAATAACTCAATGTTGCCCCAAAAATTATCCTTGTAAGAAGTAATGATGTTTATTAGGAAAAACCTAAGTTTTACATTAATTAAACTTAGTGTTTACATATTGTATAATGTGTATAAGTTAGAAATAACTTTCATCCTATGAATTAATTTTTACGGTTAAATTAAGTTAAAACTCAAATTTTAAGAATACCTTTTCAAGTGAGGCGATTACAACAACTTAACTCGTCATCATGTGAATCATTGTAGTTGTGATTAAGAGAGCTACAATAGGTGGTGGACCTTGTTGGGGAAGTTGAATTATGCATTACGTCATCTTTGGTAACATTATGTGGTTGTTTCTATGGCACAATCTTCATAGTATTTGTAAGGCTCTAACGAGATTAAATTGGTAAGGGAAATATAGAAGTTTTGGTGTCGCATGCACACCAATGTCATTGTTGACATAAGATCTATTTTGTTGAGACTTTAGAATAGTTGGGAAAGCTTTAAAGGATGTTCATAATTCCAACTTGAGGGACAACCATGTTATTTCCTAAAATGTTTCTCTATTCATGCAAGTGGGCTATGACAACTTCATTTTGATAATAATGAAGGCATAGTTGGTTGAGGAGGTTTTCTAGTACTCATGGTCTTGGTGGAAAGGGAATCCATTATGAGTGGTTAACGAAGATAAGGAAGAGATTGAAAGTTTTGTTGTGAGGATCCAACGAAGTACAAAGTTACTTGGTTGTGTAATGGACCTTGTTTACCTCTTTGTAATTGAGGGAAAAAACATTTGTACATCAAACTAGTACGACTAGTTTCAATAATATTAGGCTTTGCAAAAAATAATAAAAGGGAGAGATAGTTGTTATTGCTATTTACACTCATTAGTTTTTTTTCAAAAGGAAAATGATATTTGAACATCCAAGAGTTGTCATAATTGGATCGAACATTGACATAGTTAGGATATTGGATTAATGATCATTGGTTAAACCGATATATCAATGATTGAACCATATAAATTGCATAATATTTAATGTTTGATACGTGTGTGTGTATATATATATATATAATACATAATTTAATATATAAGTGTATTTTGTCCCAATGGTTAGACATGTTTTTATTCAATCATAAGCCATAGGTTCAATTATATCAAAGGTAATTTTATGTTTTTTTATTATTATAAAATTATTACATAAACCAATGTGAAAGTAGTCATACATTTCATAAACTAATATACTCAATGTGCCATCATGAATGCACCACCCCATAAAGCCATTGGAATGACATATCTCGTTAATTTATCCTTTTCTTTTTTAAGGTTTTGGTGAGTTTCACCATAAAAGACATCCATTTTAAAAAAAACTTTTTATCTTCTATAACTATCAACATAAGCTCTTTGCAAATGAGTAATTTACAAACATAAGCTCATCAACAATTACAAATTGTGCAATTCTATTAATGTTTAGAAATTTCTCCTTATTTATTAAAACAGGTTTCTTCCTTTTATAATTTTTTTTGGATGAAAGAACATCTTCAACAAAACATCTTTAAACAAAAAGCATCGACATAACTTTATTTTTTATTTTCCTCTACTACTTTGTTTACAATAACAAGAATCTCATTCTTTTATTTTTAAATTTTTTTTTATAAATATGTATGACTCAACTAGTTTTTTGTCTATGCAAAAGTGTCATAACATCAACTCCAATTTAAGGATTAGGGGACATAGGTTCTTGAGGAATGTTTCTTGCATTTATGTAGCTAATGAAAGACAAATAAGTCGTAAGTGATAAACAAACAAAAGGAGGTAGGTCATCCAGTGAAGATCTACCAAATTACAAAGTTGCTTGGTTGTGTAATAGATCTTGTTCACCTCTTTTGTAATTGAATGTAATTTTGAAAAAAATAAAATAAAAGAAAGGAAGGAAGAGAATGTATAAGTAAAAATAGTATTTCAATCGATATATGATGAATTTTTATTTGACAACACTTCACATTTTTCATTGTTTTTTCTTCCTTTGAAAACAAAGATTCTAACTTCCAAAAAGATAGATTAAAATAATTAGAGTCCTAATTAAATGAGATATAAAATTTATTACACTAATTTATTTTACTAAAAGTTTATCAATTCAACTTTTTCATTAGAAAAGGCAAATTTTTTAAATATTTTTTTTCATCTTTCTCAAATGACTAAAAAATCATGTATATTATTTTGTTAACTAAGGTTTAAACAAATATTCATCTGCAGAATTTCATTTGGTGGATAAAGTTCATCGAACAAATCTATAAATAGACATACTCATAGTTAGCACATAGACAAATGTCAAAATAAAATTTCAGACACATATATACACTACAAGACTTAATGACTAAATAAAAATTTCTATCAATAATATTACCCTAGACAATCTCATAAGAAATTTTTAACAATTTAGAATTAATTACCAATAATTAATTTCAAAGAATTATTTATATAAGATAAATAAATAAATAGATCACACATATATTTGAGTTGAAATTTCAAGGTGTTACAATTCTCCCATGTTTTTAGAAATTTCGTCTCCAAAATTCAGCTAACCTTTGAATATATGAGAATAGCATTCTTTCATCTTATCCTCTAATTCCTACATTGCAGCCTTTGTCATTAGCATTCTACAAAACTTTTACTAACACAATATTCTTACCTCTTAGTTATTTCACCCACCAATCATTGACTCACAAATGGGTGACATAATAGGTAAGATATTTCCTACTTAAATCACATGAGAAGGATTATGATTATATTGTCTAAGTTGAGATATATGAAAAACAAGGTGTAGATTTGGCAGATTTGGGGGCAAGCCTATAAGACAGAATATAAAGTTAATCTTTTGCAAAATTTGGTAAGGACTAATGAAATTTGAGAAAATTTTCAAGATTTTAGAGTTCTATTGACTCTAATCATGGGAGAAACTTTCAAAAATACTTTATCCCCAACTTAAAATTCAAGAGGTTTCCTTTGTTTGTCATAATAACTCTTTTGTCGATCTTGAACTACCCAAATTTTTTCCTAATTGCTTTTACTTGCTCAATGGTTTTTTGTAATATCTTAGGCCCTAACAAAAGAAATTCACCAGTCTCGTACCAATTCAAGGGTGTTCTACATTTTTTTTTTCATACAAGGCTTCAAATAGAGCCATCCCTATACTAGTATGGAAATTATTGTCATAGGAAAACTCCATTAGAGGCAAACACTTAATCCAACTACCCTTTTGTTCCATCACACAAGCTTGTAGGAAGTCTTCTAATGATTGAATGGTTCTCACAATTTGGTCATCCATTTAAGGGTGATAAGTTGAACTAAGTTTCAGTTTAGTCCCTAAGGCATCTTAGAGACTTCTCCAAAAGCTAGAGGTGAAATGTAAGTCTTGATCAGAGACAATACTATAGGATATCCTATGTAGTTTAACAATCTCTATGTCGATGATTTTAAATAACAAAATAAATGTTTAAAAGAGACTTAAAATTGTTGCAAATTGTGAATTCTTTTTTAATAAACTAGAAGTCTACAAATGGTTTTCGATGAGTGTGTTGTGTGATAATATATTGAGAATTGTAATGTGAATCTTGATAAAAGTTAGCTCTCAATATAGAGTTCTTGAATTTAGTTTAGTTTTTAGTAACTAAACATAATAGTGTAGAAATTGTAACAAAAATTAATAGTAATGTGTGTTGCATACACAACTATGATATGTGCCATGTTGAATCTTTGATTTGGGGAAGTGAGAGTTTTCAATTCTCGCTAGATTAATTGATTCCTAAAGAGGGAGTGCATTTAGTAAAATAAAGTGCAAATATATTAATGGAACAAAACAATAAATAATAAGAGTTAGAACATGTGCATAAATAATCGTAACTATGATAGAATATAAATACTACCCATTCAACGAATGCAAAAGATTGCAAATTTTGACAAAAATCATAAAACTAAGTGTAGTGAGAAATTTCATAAGACTTTTGAATGTGGTAAATTACGAATGTTATTCGTATAAGGATAATAGATATTGATGTGAACTTGTAATGTTGTAAGTGATGAAATATTTTAGATTTTTAATTAGTGAGAACATATGAAATAAGGATAATCTTTTCTAGTAGGTTGTTATGTAGACGATGAAAATGAAGATGATCAAGATGGAATGAGACATAACAAAAATATGATAGCTCTTTAGAGTGAGGGATGAGGGACTAATTAGGCAAAGGAGATTCATGGTGACGCTTTGGAATGTGTTGCTGACAATGAGATCATAATTGTTATTGACGTCAAATTGTGAACCATCGAGTGTGGAAGAGAATTTGTAGTCTCTATTGTATATTGACGAGTATACGTGTGTGTAAATAGTTATCATTGTGTACCAAGAGCATGAAAGGTCAAATGAACTCATAATTAATAAGACTAAATGGGGGAGTTTTAGTTGAGGAGACAAATCTTAGAACCTATAGGGATGGCAACACAGATTGATACCTAATGGATTTGATCATGAGTTAACGGATCTTGGGGATGGCGTCAAGTTGCGAGAAGTTTCACATAAATTCAACCTGACAATCTAGATAATATGGCGAGATAATTCTGATTGGTGAGAATCCTACCTAAGTATCGAGGTCAAGACGATCTCCCAATAAGTCATCAACTTAAACTAAAGTAACACAACTGAGTTTTGAGAGTTTTAGTGACAACAAATCTATGAGTTAAAGTAAAAACTAACGAAAATATTGGAATGTGTGGGATTTGAAAGAAAGCTATGTAGGAGGATTATATTTGTGTTTGTGGTCTAATTATTTGTGTGGGATAGAAGATGTGGCATCTCAAATTTTAACTTCACTTTAGATAATTAATTTGAAATCTGGATTTCATTAATTAAAAGAAAAAGTCCCATGTATTCAACAATACTCAATTGTTCCTACTAAGATA
The DNA here is from genome assembly GCA_026544285.1 of Pachyrhizus erosus. NCBI lineage: Eukaryota > Viridiplantae > Streptophyta > Magnoliopsida > Fabales > Fabaceae > Pachyrhizus > Pachyrhizus erosus. The sequence goes on along the minus strand of JAMLFT010002123.1, from coordinate 12,000 downwards.
GTTAATGTAGAAATTAGACTCGAAGAAAGATCCCATCATCTAGAAAATTATTCATACAAGTATATAAAAATTTCTTTTCGATTAAATAAGAGTTGCACAGAATCTTAAATTCATAAGCGTGTACTTGGAATTTGCATTCAATCTAAAAAAATGAATAATTGAACATAATACAATTAAAATAAATTAGTACAAATACAGATAAATAATTAGCACTAAAATATAATCAAAATGAAAACATTAGTGCATTCATAAATTTAACTATCACCAGAATAGTAATACTCAATAGAGTGCTAATATACAGACTATGGATGTGCAAAAAGAATAGAGGTTTTCAAAAAAATGGATTTACAATGCTCATGTACAAAATAATGACCTAACCTATTTATTAATGGTATCCTAATCAAAGCAATAAAGGTAAATCTTAACATATATACCATGTGAGTTGTACATCATTGTCACCATCTAGACAAATCCTTTAGAGGGATCCTCCTCCTCTAAAGACTCCTTCATCAAAAGAAGAGGAAGACAACTAAGCCAAACTCTAGTCAATAGGATGCCCCAACAAAAGGAACTCGCACATGGAACACAGATTAAAGGGAGGGAAAGTCAAGTCTAGGATGATGCTAATGGGAGAGGGGGCCTCAACAGTGAGCCCATCTACATCTGCAGCCATAGCTAGATCAAGAAGAGTACACTTAGATGATGCTAGTGAGGAAGTAGGCACACGCGTGAAGCCTAGAGTAAGACCTTGTATTAGAATGGTGGGGAGGTCAACATGTATCGGCCTTTCATGTGGAGTGTCCTCTAGTGGCAGGAATGTGAATCATACCAAGCCTGTAAAAGTGTCTTCTTCAAATAATAGGTCGTTGACACATTGCTCCTCTATGCGTTGAATCGCCAAGCAGAAGATTGGATGGCAAAATCTCGTCATTGAGCTTTGAAAAAATGGGGATGTAAGGAGTAAGTCCTTGTCCACTCTAAGCCATACAAACACGTACAATGCATCTAAACTCATTCTTATTTCTCTCCGTAACATCCTATTTACTTCACTACTATTCATATTTTGGACCCACATTGCCTCATGACCCTCCAAGTCACAAAGGACTTACATGACGTATACTTATAATCATTAATTGCTTTTAGGGTGACAATTAAGAGGACATACCTTGTCTGGTACTCGAATCAGGATACTCTTAATCAACCAATGTAATACTCTGTATTCGTCAGAGACCCCAAATTGGTTTGAGTCCTTGCATCCTCAGAGTTGTCACAATTTAGCACCTCACACTACCCTTGGGACTCAAAGAGCCTACGAACATTCCTAGGTACCATACTATAGTCAATTCACACAATTTCCAATCTTAATTTCCTCACACATGATTGTTAAGATAATGTTCAACAACTATCTCTATCACCATCGTGACCGAGTTTCAAATCAAATTTAGTACCAACACTATGACTTCCACAAGGGCATTATGCCACCATTATCGATTATCATAGCAACAAGGTCATTGTGTTCTAATCATGTTATTATAATTTCAAGCTCTTCGACTTTTAGCAATCATAATTAATTGAAACATCAACTCTCACGTCCTAAGACATGTCCTAAGACCATAGACCCATCAGCCTTAACATACATCATCATTCATGAGACTTGTCGCCCACCAAATTTTGCATTCGTGTCTGCTCATTCGTTTGTCAAGTCCATCTCATCCATGTCATTCACAAAGTTTCGATGCCATATCTGTCTTTGTTTTCATAGATGACCAAAGACATCTCAACTATTGAGAAGCACAACTACCATTTCATTCAAAGTGGTTCTGTTTGCGACAACTATTTACACTATAACAGTCAATTCAAGCATACCAAATCATCTGATGACTTTTTAAAAGTCATCCGTCTTAATAACTTTTATGTCTCCTACACATTATCTAATTCAAGTTGTGTATGAGAATTCTTCAATAATTCTTTGAGGTTTTTAATCTAAGGTTCTCTCCTCACGACTCCTCCGTTATCACAAAGTTTAACTCTTTTAAGTTCTAGGATCATAAATTTATCGTGTTCAATTATCATCACATTTGAATTATGTACTCAAATTTTTATTGTTTAGAATTAGTTGTTTGTAAAACTCCTAATTTGTCCCAACTAATATAATTTAATCATTATTATTTGCTCCTTATTTATTCATTAAGCATTGTTATTAATAAACTTTATTTCTAAAATTTATATTAATTTACTCCCAAACACATTATTATGCCAAAAAATATTTATAACCAATTTAATCAAAATCGTAACACACTAAAATCTTTTAGGGAAGTACCTCATACCTACAGGAACTCAAATTGACTATCATTTGAATTTTATAGTGGTATTTTAGGGGTATTTTGAAAATGTTCAAAATCAAAATTACACGATTTTCATATGTCATGAAGTTTTCTCTGTTCTCTCCCGTTTTAAATTTGAATTGGATGAAACTTTTCATTGTTCAAATAATTTTATTTTTTAATAAAATGATAAAATCTCTTGTCCAAACTCACTCTTGATTATTACAGTTAAAAATCTAAAATTCCAGCTTCACAAAACGTTTTAATTTTTCTTAAAAATATCTGTTCTTTCTCATTATAAATTCGAATTTGATGAATTTTTTTTCTTTGTTCAAATAATTTAATTTTCTAACAAAATAATGAATTTTATTGCCTAAATTCATTCTCATTTAATACAGTTTGAATTTTAGTTCATAAAACGATATTAGTTTTCTAAAACAATATTTGTACTCTCTCGTTTTAAATCCGAATTTGATGACATTTTTTTCACTGTTCTAATAATTTGATTTCCTAAAAATAACTAATTTTCTTATCCAAATTCATTCTCATTTAATACATTTTTGAATTTTTCATTCCAGTTTATATAGTTTAAATAATAGAGGATTTTTTTTCAGACTTTTGAAGCATTAAACATGTTTTCTTTTCATTTTACTTGTATCCCCTTAATTCTTATCATCCCATGATGTCTAAAAATCAATTTTAGCCTTGAAAACTCAGTCATACCAAGTTTTAAACCTCCTAATTGACCCCCTAATTAAGGTTAGGCTCTTAAGTTTGTTTAATTAACTTGCTTCTAGCTTTCTAGACACTCTAGTTACCATTTTGGCATTAATAAGTTGACTAAAGTCAACATCAGTATTTGATCTTAATTAATTTGCAAATTTTAATTTCATTCTTTTCTTCTTCTCTAAAATTTTATGAGGCTTATTTATCACTTAATCACTTGAAGTATTATTTTCTTTTACAACATTTATTTATTTCAAATTAGGTAAAAATTATTATTTCACAACTAATTATTAAGCAAAGATATTAATTATTTCTAATTAATTATTTTTCTACTTTTAAAAATTAAGGGTCTTATAGAAGACTTGCCTATATATTTGTTTTATTTTTTTAGACAATGATGGTGAGAAAGCGACTAGCATATTGGTTATGGGTGACACTCTAAGATGGAGAGTGGACCCATGATGACCTTTTTGAGGATGATCATTTTGTAAAAACACTTTCTATACATATTGTGCCACTAGGGCATATAACATTATACCACTAACGATTGAGCTAAGTGTATGGTATGTTCAACCTATGCCACAATATTTCTAGTTGGACCAACCAACGTCAAACACTTCATCTTCTTTTTTTTCTTTATTCAATGGGGTTGGATTTCTTGATCTTGGAGTGGTTGATGTACATGCTTATCTTGTGTTTTTCACCAGATTTTTCCTCCATACCTCACTATGCCTCATTTGTTATTGATTGAGAGTAATGCTAGACAAATGGCTTCGTGCAAGGATGATCTAGTAGAGAATGACAACGAAGGAGGAGGGTTCTAAGACACTAATTGTAGAGGACTTTGGATCAAATATACAAGTTTTTGAGGATCCAATTGAGGATCAGGGAGAGGATTCTAAGGGGCTAGCAACTAATGATTCCGTGGAGGAAGATCCTAAAGAAACCCTCAAGGAGGATCCACAAGAGAATAATTCTCAAGGATCTCTATATGAATTTTTTAATGATTGTGCTTAGGTTAGGCGAGTAATAGAGATATTTCTTTGATTATTAAGACTATTATTTTGATATATATATATATATATATATGAGTATTATTCAATACCAATGAATGATTTTGTGATTATGAATGATTGATGATGAACGTTTTTATATTTTCTTTTTGATATTGTAAATTACTTTAAGAATGCTTAAGATAATTATACAAAAGTTTTTATAAAGATAGAATGACGTTATTTTCAATTTGACAAAATTTTCCTTGTATGAATCAAGTAAAATTAATTATTGTATTATTTTATGCAACATAATTGAGAAGAAAACATATTATTTTTTATGTAAAAATAAGGACATTATAATGTGGATTTAATATCTTAACATCACTAACACCATTAACGGATGACTAACGACATGTTTGGTTAATTGTTGAAAAGTATTTTGGGGTGCTAAATGTACTTTTGAAAAGTAAACATAGTTTTGTGACATGTTTGGCTACTTTCAAAAGTTTAATAAGACTTGAGTTACTTTTACAAACTCAATTTGCAAACTTTAAACCAAACATGTAATAAACCCATATATTTTTTAAACTTTGGGGACTACACTGGTTAACTTAAAAGTATAAGGACTAAATTAAAATTTAACTAATAGTACAAGAACCAAAAACATATTTTACACTAAACAATTGTAGGATTGAATGGTAATTGAATAGTGAGTTTTAGAGTTGCCAATGATTTCTTATTTATAAGTCAGAAAAATGAAATATGTAGGATTTAGGATGTAACATTATTTATCAAAACTTTAAACTTGCGTAATTATGTTGTTAGATTAAATTACTGGTGACATATTATGATGACATTATTTATTTATTTGGATTAATTATGCTTTTATTCTCTTAAATTAAGGTATGACTTTTTAGTGTCCCAAAACAAAAATTGCATATTTTAGTCCCTCAAAGTAAAAAATTGTTATGTTTAATCCATTTGCTTGAATTCGAGAGACTAAAAATACAAATTTTAGGAAGACTTTTATGTTGAGAAAGCTAAGAATTTCACTAAGTGGTCGTAAGGAAAAAATACAAGTTGTGAATGGAATTAACCACAACTAAATAATCAAGATCGAAATTGAATCTAAGGAGATGTAGGAGATGAGCCAACTTGATATCCATTAGAAGGCCCCAAAGTTCAATAACAACATTACAAGTACTCGAATTGTAGTCGAAACCTATAGCACAAAAGTCTTTTATCATATCTAGTAAGGCCTCCACATGCAAATAAAAATTTTCATTTTTTTAGTTTCTCAAATGGATGCATTCCTAGCCTCTACAAAGGATGAGGCTCCTCAAGCTCCTCTTGAACCTTTCACAAGAGCCATGAAAAGAAGACTTGAAGACAAACTCAAACTTCTTCTAATTAGGCCTTAGTAGTTTAGAAATTTCTTTTTAGGCCTTGTATTTGGCCATTTGTAGCTTAGGAATTGATTGAGTGGTTGTATTTCTAGTTTTTGGCTTGTATTAAGGCCCATTAGTTTAAGTAATTGGGCCCTCAATGGGTTTGGGCTTGAATTGGGCTTGCTTCCTTTGTAAGGAGCCCAATCCGCCACTTATTCTTGTGTTTTCATGAGTTTTTCAAGCTTAGAAGGGATTAGAAGATTGCTTCTAGTCTACATTGCTTGGAATGAGCTTACGGTTGAGTCTTAAGAGTCTACATATAGAGACTCTTCCCCTTCTTTGTACTTACAACTTCATGAATGAGAAATTATTTTTGAGATTTAGAGAAACTCTCTCTAGAACTCTAATTAGTAGTTCTTTTTTATCCTTATCAAGACCTTGTGTAGTCTTGTGGTGGATTTCCTCTTTTCCTTATCTTCTTCTTAGGAAGAAGTGGCGGATTCATTTCTTTCTATTTCCATTTCTTTGAGTTTGAAGCATCTTAAGGTTGATGCAAGGATCCATGGGAGGAACATAACATTTGATATCAAGAGCCATTATTAATCATTTGAGATGCTTCAAATCTAGTTATAGGTTTCTAATTCTTGTTAAATTCGTGCTAGTTAATTGCTTAAGTGTTTCCTTCATGTTTAGATGATAATCCTTTGAATTAGTAAGCAATTTGATAGCAAATTTTTAATTACATGCTTCGGTTATTCTTTATTCTTTTGAATATTGATTTATTTCAAATATTCAGCCATTGTTGCATGCTTATGTCATTTAAATCAATCCATACAAGCATGATTATTGTGTGAATTTAGATTACTCATGTAAACTCTTGTCTAGGTGCATTGAATCCATTCAAATTTCAAGCTAGTCACATGATTCTTGCTTGTATACGTGCCTAGTCATGCTTTACATGTGTTGAATTGTGTCTTGATTCATTAATCCAAATCTGAATTCAATTATTCATATGTTTCATGCATGGAATCCGTGGTTTAGTTGCTTGTTCCATTCGATTATGATCTAGATTCATTGAATCTAGTTTCAATTCCAAAATTGAATCACATTTTCCTTGTGCCTTATCCATCACATGCATGTGTTCATTTGGTGTCTCAATACATTGAATCCTTGGCTAAAAGTGTGTGTTATTGGTTCGGTTATTGTTAGTTGGATTAAACTATCACATATTCACATGCTCTTGGGGTGCATCCATTTATTCATGCAATCCTTTACAAGATGCATGTATCTAACTTAAGTTGAATCTATTCACATGCATTTTGAGAAGAATATTTGTGCAAGCTTTCATATATTGATTTTCTACTTCGTGCAAGCTCACTTGTCAAGCATTTGGAGAGGTAGTTGAATTTTCTTCTTCCCTTTGTGATTCCATTTCTATTCATGTTTGATCTTCTCCAATCCGTGGCTCATTCATGCATTGGTGAGGTGATTTGAGCTTGTATCTTCTTCTTCCTTGTGCCAAATCTTGGTAAGTTTTCTTCTCCTTCTTGTTCAAATTTTCTAGTCTATTGTTCTTGTGTTTTTCTCCATTTTTTGTTCTAGTATTCTTCCCCAATTGGTCAAGAAATTTGTGCACTCCTTTCTCCTTGATTTAGAATTTGGACATTAAATTTCACCTTTGCTTTTGGAGCACCTATGAACTAAGAACTTTACCTATGCTTTGGAGAACATATGAACAATACCTTTGCTTAAACTACCTATGCTATGGAGAAATTTTGAACTAAAATAATGACTAATACCTTTGTTATGGAGATAGACATCTAATTCTACTTTGAATTCTCCAAAAGGTTAGTAGATCCACTTTAAACTTCTTCTTTTGGACGTGCCTTGTTTAGTATTCTTCTCTTCTTCTACTTGAATTTTGGCTCATTCTTTTGGTGCTAATAGTCTATTATTAGTATGCTTTTGTTTTTTTTTCTTACTCCTACTCTTGTTCTTGTTCAATTCTCACATGTTTATGTGAAATGTTTGTGTTCAAACTTTAATCCTATTCTTAAAAGTTTTCTTTTAGTTTTTAAAACCTTTTCTTGTTTTACTTTTCATTGAGTTGTGTTTTTACTTTGATAAAAATTTCTTTTTAAACCAAATTGTCTATTGCATATTCACTTGCATGCAAAATTTTGGTTGAGAACTTGAGTTATTGCCTCATGTCTTATGAGTAAACATTATGAAGTCTCTGCCTCTTCATCTTTTCTCCAAAATTCTTTCAAAACATTAAAGAAAAATATTGGTAGAGGTCTCGGCCAAGTCAAGAAAAGTGTTAAAAAAAATGGAAAAAGAAAAAGAAAAGATCAAAAGAATTTAAAAGAATTTTGGAATCTAATCCGAGGCATTGTTAGCTAATTTTGATTTCATTAGCTCATTCTTTTGGCTTGCATTCAAAGTTTATCATCACATGCTTGTTGTTTGGTTATAAAACAAAGCCTTCTTACACTTAAATTTGAGGCGTCGTTAGCTAAAATCATTATCATAATTTGCTGGAATTTATATGATAAAATAGAGGCATTAAAGCTTGTTTCTCTTCCTTGTTTTTGTTTGTTAAGTGCTTATGCAATATCATTATTGATCCTACGCTTTATTCTTTTGTTATAACATGCCTTGATTTCCTTATGTGTTTCAAAGTTTTCTTTCAAAATCTTGTATGGCATGTTATTCAGTTTTCTTATCCATTCTTTGTCTTTTAAAATTGTGTGCATGTTATACATGCTTTGTGTTTCTTGAGTCGTTTCACATTCTTCTTTCTTTGGTTTACCTTTTTGATATTTTTGAGTTTCTACATTCTATCCAACTTGTCTTACCTTATTCTTACTTTGAGTGGTGCTTTCTTCTTAGCTTTTATTGTTTGTCTTCCTCTTATCTCTTAGTTTTGTCTTTGAGCTTGCGTTTTCTAGTCCTTGGAAAGAGGAATTGAAGGCCTAAAACCTCTACAAGGGGACATCACCTTGATTGAGGACTTTTGGAACTACTCGTTAGCATTCAAAAGGAGGGCTAGGAAGAAGAGCTTTGTAAATTATAGTTTTTGGCAAGGTTTTGAGTGTAAACACCTAAAAAAATTGAGAGATGTTTCAAGTTTTATTTGACCAAAAAATAAATTGAGTGGTCATTTCAAGTTGTATTTGTAATTTTAAACTAACCATTGTTTGTTTTGTAGGATGGCTCCAAGTAGTGATGGTGATGCACTATCACCAAAATCAGTCAAGTTAATGCTAATTTGATGAAATAAATGAGGGTCACGCATTTAGAAAATAAGCATAAAATGGATAGAACTCTTAGGTAAATGAACCATAAAATTGAAGATTTTGTGAAAACTCAAGAAAAACAATCTTTTTCATCCTCACATCTTAGTGATAATTACTACATGGATAATAATGAATATAGAAGGAATAGAACAATAAATAGATTTGAGGATAGACAACCTAGAAATTTACCTAGACCAAGAGATAATAATGAAGGAATTAAGTATAATGCATATAGGCAAAGGGAAGAGGCTCCCAAGATTAACTTACCTAAATTTGAAGGGTCATCTAGTGTAGAGGTTTATTTAAAACGAGAAATGAAATGTGATCAAGTTTTTAATTGTCATCACTTAAGCGACCCAAAACAATTAAAATTGGCTACTCTTACCTTTGAGAGTTATGCCTTGAGTTGGTGGAATCAATTCCAAGAAGAGGTAAGAAGGGATAGAAGGATAGGTGAAAGAAATTGGGAAGAAATCAAGAGGACAATGAGGGGAAGATTTGTTCCCTCTATCTATGTTAGGGACATGCATAAAAGGTTGCAAAGATTGTACCAAGATGCAAAAAGTGTAGATGAATACTTTAAAGAGTTAGAGCTATGTCTTATAAGGGCTGAAGTAGATGAGCCCCAAGAAGCCATCATGGCTAGATTCCTAAATGGGCTCAATAGGGAAATTCAAGACATAGTAGAATTGCAATCTTACACTAACCTTCATGGTTTGTTTCATAGGGCATTAAAAGTGGAGCAACAAATTAGAAGAAAGAATAGAAGCAAAAAGAATTGGACTTCAAGTGGAAGGTCAAGCTTGAAGAAGGAGGGCATGTCCTTCTTAAATAAAGAAGTTGTAAAAACAGTATATAGTGGTTTAGTTTCTAGTTCTTTTAAGCCCAAGGAGGGCAAGGTTGTAATTAAAGACTCCCCTACCCCCACCATGTCAAGAGACATTAAATGCTTTAAGTGCCTTGGTAAAGGTCGTATTGCTTCCCAATGCCCTAACAAAAAGGCCATGATTCTCAAGGAGAATGAGAGCATTGATGTAACATCCCATTTTCCAAATTAATGAAAATATCATTATTTCAAATATAAATAAAGTAGTTAGTTAGATAATAGGAAATTTATTTAGCAAATTAAGGAATATTAAAAATCAAATCTAATATATACTTTAAAAAGTAAATAAAATAAATAAAATATATGAAAAGACAAGGAATTGGGAATTTAAAAATCAAGAAGATTAGAACAGGGATAGGAGAATAAGAAAATAAGAAAAAGAAAATTTTTCCACAATTTTTCTAATTAATAAATAAATATTAATATTTAAATAATTAAAATTTTATATAAAAATATTTTATTAGTCACTTTTAAAATTACAAAA
>JAMLFT010002122.1:0-27061 GCA_026544285.1 Pachyrhizus erosus | reverse complement strand
ATTATTATCTTATATCAAATACCCTTATTAAATATATATTTTTAAAAATATATATTTAATATTTAATTAATTTTATAAAATAATATATAACTTAAAACAATTTTTTTTAAAACGTTAACATTATATAAAATGATATAAAAAAAGTACTTTTATCATACTTAATATAAGAACAAAAATAAATTATCATGATAAACTTAAATACAAATAAATTTAACTAATTATACCTTATTTAATGATATCGTTTTTAAAACATCTTTTACTTGTGATTTTATTTTTAATGATTTTTTTTCTATTCATTATATCAAGTTTCAAATACGTATATTTTAGAAAAAAAATATTTTTAATTAAGATTTATAAAATTAAATATTGTTAATTAAAATTTTTAATTAATAAAAAATAATTATTTGTTTATATTTAAGTTTGAAAAGAGTACTCTGTCTTGAAAAATATTAATGTTAAATTTGACAAATTTATTAGTTGATTGATTTCTCTCCTAATATGACAACACTGTATATTACTTCTCGTATTTCTCCTTTGTTAAGGTTATCAACATCATTCTGTAAAAATATTAAACAGGATTAGAAAGGGAATAAGATTTTAGTATAATTTTGCAAAAGCCACTATTCCGCACTAACTGAAGGTTATCCATCATACATAGCCCACAATTCAACAATTGAAAATGGAATATAATCCTCGTTTAGAAAAAAAAAGCAAAAAAAATTCAGCACAATTTCTCACAAGATTACCCTAATTAGCTTATAGCATCTTGTGACACTACATTGACTTCATAAACCATAATTACAAAAATAAAAGAATTTATGAAAATATTTTCATTTACAATAAATACAAACATAAATAGATTTTTCTAATAATAATAATCAACAATGCATAAGAATAGTGTAGAAACAAAATAACCATAAATTACGATATCATGATAAAATTCTTATGAGTAACCATGGTATCATACTTTATACATAAATAAATAAATACTCATAATAGACTTTACATAATTGGTATTAGAAGATATCAATAACAAACATAATATTTCATTTGGTTTTACTTATAAAATTTAAATTGTAAGTGATGTTTATTTCTTACTATGAGACCTAATCCATAATATTATTTGTATTAATTATTTTTAAATTAAAATATCTTTAATTAACTATATTGATAAACAATTAAAAGAAAAATAAGAGTATTAATAACAATAATCATTTGAAAAAAAAAAAAATTTAAGACACATTTATTGTTATAAATTAAATTAATTTTTTTTTCTAATTTTGATAAACTAAGTAATTAGGTCTTATTTATAGGAATGAAAAGAGTAAAATAAAAAAAATGTTCTCTTACATTGGAGTCAAAACTCATAGCCATCAAGTCATGCAGTGATCTTTTGAAATAACAAACTCAACACAACTCCTAGAATAATAACAAACACATCTTTCCTCTCTACAATCTTACTATTACTACCCGACTAATAATGATTATCATTGAAAGAGTTTTCTTCAAAACTTTAAAAATGAATTACTATGCAAGTCTTGAATCATGTGCAAACAAAGTAATAAATCCCTGTCATAGGGTGTGGTAATCAGTATTCCATATACACTTGAATGGCAAGTTAAAATATGAAGTCATCCAAAAACTTGATTTGTAATATGCCCACTTAATAATATGGCAAATTACTATGTTGTTAATGTGTCAATTATGTCATCAAATTGATAGTTGGAACTAAAACTGTTAATAAAGAAAAAATATAAAAACTAAAAATACCAAAAAAAATGTTTAAGGACTAAAAATAAAAATTTTAAAAATTTAAACATCAAAATGATATTAAATTCTTAATTTTAATTAATAATAACACAAATTAAAAATTTATTTAAAAATGTTTATAAAATTAAATAGTATAATTAATAATTATATTTAATGACATTATATATCATTTAAAGAATAATATTTTGTATCAATTGATGTAACTTATTAGGTTAATAAATATATCCAACAAGAAAATATTTTATTGATAAACTTAGCAGTAAACTAAACATGTAAATGAAAATTAGTAATGGTGGTTGATGTTTGTTATAATTCGAATAAAAATTTACTGAAAAATGTATTTAAAAAAAAAAAGTATATTTTTTGGTGTCAACATTTATATTTGGAATTTCTGGTCCTATGTAACGGGATTGAAGCAGTGGTACGTTACATAGCATTGAGAAGAGTAGAGAGAATAATTGCCTGAATCTTGGTTTGGTAGCCACAAAAGACATCGAACAAATATCCCGAAATTAGATTTCCTTTCTTATGATTCAATTGAATTAATTAGAAGAAAGCGAGGATGGAGTTGGGATTGGGGGCGGGGCCCAAAGGTTCACATGCATGACCTTTCTATTTGAGAGTGTTGTCCAGTCCATTTCCAACTGTAATATTAGAGCATGAGCCTCATCATCATTTCATCAACAAATATAAATGCATAGGTCAAACTGAACTCAAGCTTATTTCTTTACCCTACGTACTTTCAAATGTTAACCTCTGTGGGTCACATACAACAGGCAATGCCAGTGTCTCCTTGCTCTAATACACAGCCACACCAATAACCTGTCTTACCCCTTGTGGCTTTTTGGCCCTCTTTGGTTTTGCCTTTTAAGGGGAAGGTCCTCTTTGTAACTTGTAAGATTCCCACATCATCATATCTTTCTTATACACACAAACAAAATATATACATTAAAAAATAAATGCACATGAATTGTAAATATAAACCCAATAGTGTATTGATGATCAATATATAGAGTCAAATCCAAAAGCATTCTGTCTGTGTCTCAGTTCCTCAAACATGATGGGTTGTTAGGGTGTCACAATTGGTTTGCGTGCTTAAATTCCAATCCCTTCTTTTCCATCCTTGCTTTGCTTTTTCACAGCCCCATGCTGCCACTGCATGTAGGTCCTCTTCCCTACTTCCTCTATCCAAACAATGATCAATGACGCGCTTTATCATCCTGCTTACTCAAAAAACGCCTACGCTTAACATTGTTTTTCATATTAACAATACTTTTAACCCAATTTAATATCATGAGTTTTCTTTATACATTTTAGAAACAAGAAAAAAATCATTAAGTTTTTATTTTAGTTATTAACTATAAATTCTTAAACAATTTGACGTGAATTCATATCAGGTATTAATGTAGATACACATTTAACAGTATGAAATAGTACTTCACTTTGAATAACAAAATACTGAAAAGAAAATAACCGAACGAAAATTATAAGCGAGATTTATTAATTAAACAAAAGCTAACGGGACGTACAAAATTTTGTAATTTTTTAAAATAGAATTTAGCTAAAAAGTGATTAAAATAATATGTTATAGAGCATGTGAATAGTGTTTCTCATGAATGAATGCAGGCAGTCAAAGGAGAAAGAGATAGACACCAAATCCATTTTTTAAAGACAAATCATTTAAGAAGAGGACCGACATAAAATTAGAACTTTGGAACAGGAATATAACGTTAAGAAGTTAGATTTGGTACAAAAATTTTAAGCAAATAGTGCTCATCTAGTCCCTGGTACCAGCAAATTCAGTCCATTTCTTCCAATGGTAATGCAATGGTCTTCAATCAGGTGTACGTCAATCTGCTGATGCTATAACCTAAGTATGACCATTCTCTGAAGAGTGAATAGTTCCTTTAGGCTTTTTGAACATTGGCTGATGCCTCTAACGTAATTTTCCACCGTAATAATTAGTCTTGGGTCTTTGGCCCCTCATTTCAACAAACAATAACAAGTTATTAGATTTGAAAGAAATAAAAATGTAGTAATAAGAAGAGACGTTGAGTAGAGTATAATATAAGAATAATAAGATGACAGCTAAGGGAAATGGAGGAAGGGAATGGAGTGTGTTGATGACACGGTTTCACGCGTTTGGTGGTGTTGGCAAATTGCAAATTGCAATTGCAAATGTCAACAACACATTGCCTTTTGCATTAGTTACTTGCAACTTCCAGCAGAGACCACAGGTCTGAAGCAACAGCTCTTTGCCTTGCCTTAAATGACTTAGCAATTATATGCGGTACTATAGTTTTTTGGCTCACTTCTGCGCTTCACCATGTGACTGGGTTGGGGAAAATGCCCCCACCATACTTTTGGCACCTTCTGCCGATACCCAATTCCATGCTACAAAAACATTAATTGAATTCAGAGCTAACTCTTGTAATAGTCATGAGAAGATTGCCAACAAAAACAAGAATAATAATACTAAACAATAATTAACCAACTAAACGAATAAATAATAATACTATAAACATAAACAGTACTAGTTAGTTAACCAACCAAAAGTGAATATTTTAACTTAGAACAAAATAATGATCATACTAAAATCATTAAACACATGATTTAAGTAATTAAAAATATTTCATGAATATTCTTTAATTTGTATCCTAGAGATAATGATAAGCATGACTCAGAATAAAATTAGAATATGTGCCCCTTGTCCTTGCTGTTGTCACAAAGGAACAAAAGATTATGATTTTTAATATATCTGAGTGATAGAAATGTAAAAAAAAAGTTGGATCAATCAATAAAGGATGACAAATTAGGTAATTTAATTTGCTAATTATTGTGTTAAATTTGTTAATTTAACATGTCAATGATAGGACGAGATAGGTTGACTCACCAAACTATTATGTATTTATTTTTTAAATATGAAAATGTTATTAGATATTTAATTTTAAGATTTTTATTATGTACTTTTTTTTAAGTTGTCAATGTTATTCAAAAATCAAAATATATATTTATTATTGTTAGTTTATTTTATAAATTCAATTCACTCAATACTAATAGAAAATTTTATATTTAAATCAAATTTAGAATAAGTTATTAATATGTTTTAGACCTTTTAACTAAATTTGTTAATTTGAGTTAATTTTATAAAATAAAAAACTTAAATTTACCTTTTTATTGGTATGTCAATTCACTAACTCATCTCGCTTTGAGATAGACTAGGATTTTCAATTCACCATAAGCAGTCAAACTAGACAAAGTTAACCCGCTTTGTCATCCTTACTAACAAGGAGGATTTTGGACAAAAAAGGGGACTCAATAAATTTGATTATTTGCTTTTCAATTTTTAGTTAAAATATTCTAATTAATAATTATAAAATAATAATATTTAGTTTTTACTTTTTAAGAATGAGTAGAGATCAAATTACTTTTAGAGTAACTCTAAAAGAGTTACCTTTCATTCTCACAATTTTTTTAAATTTAATAATTGTAATGAATAATTAATTTTAACCATTACATTTCAAGAAAATGAATGGCGAGGATTGAGAGTGACTCTTTTAAAATTACTTTAGGAGTCATTTGATCCCTCCTTATAAGAATTTATAAAAAGTAATAAATTTTTTCCTTATTTCTTTTACAAATTTTAAAAAATAATCAATAGAGTAAAAATGTGATATTTTATAATTATTAATGAAAAAATATTAATTAAAAATAAAAAGGAAACAAATTCTCTTATTTTTTCCTTTTTCAATTGAGTGAGTTGTATATTATTTATATAAATGGTTAAGGATAATTAAAACAGTTTCATAATGATTTGTAATTTTATTTTTTATTCTAAAAAATTCTTATATTTATCACTTAATTAAATGAAAATATATTTTCACTTTTAATGAAATATTACTCTATTTTTATTGTTTCCAGTTTTTCAAATTACCAAGAAGATAGTAAGAACAACAAATTCTTTATTTTTACTATTTCCTTCACCTTATTTTAAAATTAAGAAACTAAACTTAATATACATTGATTTGAGTTTAATTAAACTCAAATTTCTTAAGGTTTAAAAAATAATTAAAATAAAAATCATATTAAAGGTGGTCAATTAAGCTTTTGTATGAAAATTAATTATTGATACAATTAGTGAACACTTTGCAATTATAACATGATAAAAAATCAAAAACTAAAAATAATATTTTTGTAATTTATAAGAAAAATACTTATTAATTCTCACTATTGTCATTATTTTTGTAACCATCAACAGTAATAATAATAATTAAAAAACACATTACTTAATTATCCTCCTTTATGTAAGTTTCCTTCCATCGCAAACATTATCTAATACAAGGGAAATTGATTGGAATCAGGATATTACATTCTTTTTGCTCTACCAAATGAATGTATTTGCATGAGAGTTAAATGAAAGACTTTAATGACATCGTAATTTAGAATTTTGTTCTAGTATCGGTACTCTCTTAGGAATTTTGAATATCTAACCAAAAACATTTGAGTATCTTGTCCTCTCTGAATCTAGAGTTTGGTTTATATATTAGAGAATCATCCCATTTTTCAAGTGTTTATGGGCTACTATGTGCATAATGTAGTTTGTTATCTAATTATTTCAAGGTGATTTTGAGATTAGTGGGGTTTGTTTTGTCAACAACAATGTAACAACAACCACGTTGCAAACGCCTAACAAAGGCCACGACCAAGGATTGTTCGAGTACTAATCATCGACCGAACATGGTTGATCGACATAAGCTTGGGAGGGTACACAACAACCCAGCCTCAAGCACAAGACGTGAAGAGGTTGGTTATAAGTCTCCTGAAAAAAATGTTGCCCGAGTGTTTTATGATCGTAATTCCTTAGTCGACACAGGACCAAGAAGGAACATGACCCTCCAACCTCTAGTGCAAGGTGCGAAGAGGCTGGTTATAGGTCTCAATAATTGAAATATTTTTAAAACTTTGGATATTTTAAGGATAAGCTAGAAATGTACTGTCACATTAAATGTTGAAACAATATGTTTGTTGATGTTTTTCATCAGGCGCCACGTGTCATGATATTGTTGGCAAGTTTATAACTTCGGAGATGCAAGTCACTTGAAGGGGCACGCGTGGTCCCCGCGTGCCTCGACTCAATCATTGTAATGTTTTGTCACCCTAAGTCACATGCGAGTGAAACTGGCTATAAATAAAACACGAATTCAAGCATTCCTCACATTCACTTTTCGTCCTTTCACTTAAGTGATTTTCTGATGAGGCATTCAGGTATAAGTGATTTCTAATGTGGTGGAGCAAGTAACAATGTTTCAAGAAGACTTGTGAAGGTACCTCTTATACTCTATTCTTGTTTCTTTAGACTTGTTCGGTGGTGAGGGAAAAGCCATACTTTGGTAGACAATCAAAGGATGGATTATTCTGCTATATATCGATTGGTGAAACTAGAAGTGCTGAAAGAACATTTTTGTTGATTTATGTTGACCAATAGGGATTTGAGGAACCTTTTTTCTTTTTTTTATGAAACAATAATCTACAAACTACGTGTTAGGTTTTCATTGACCGACCTACAACGTAGAGTATTATTTTCATTAAACATATCTTCGTCTCAACTTCATCCCAATAATTGGTTTTTTGTGTGGGGCTTTGAGAGTTTATGTAAGGTATTAAAAATAGAGTCGAGTGTAAATAATTTTTTTTTAATTTAAAAATATAAAGAAGACAGGTTGGGTGTCTGTGAATAACATGCATGGGCGAGAGATTTTGGATTTGTATACTACATCTTATAGAGTGTTCACGAACAAATACTTTAAAGTTAAGCCAAGTTGTCCAAGTGAAAAGAATTTCCATGGCTTTCCAGCTCACCAAACGTCGAACCCTACGTCGTTTGGTAGTTTGTCGTTGAAACATCTCTCGACTCAAGAGCTATTAGATGTAACCATGTTGGGCAATTTAAATGTGATCTTTTATATAACAAAAATCCTAGAATTAAAGTATCACTTAGTTGACTTGAAGTTCTCTATTGGTATAATTTTGTGAATATTTTTGTTTGTATGAATTTTTTATGAGGTTTACTATTTTCTCGATATTTTGCAAAAATACAATGGTGATGTCAAAAAAGGAGATGCAACAACTCTTGAGGGAGAAACAAGCTCAAAAAAATAATGATGTTGGAGGTTCGTCTGTCCCAATTAGAGAAAATAGTGGTGAGGCGTGAAAGAGAAAACATGTTTGAAAGTTACTCCTTAGCTAGATGCAATTCATATCCAAGATTTTGTCGAAGCTCTTGAGAACCCAACAACAGTTTCATGGTCAGATGAGCAAACTCTGACAGATATCATAGACAACAATTGGGATCTAATGGATGTGGTATTGCTTGTGGGAAGGGTAAATCCTTTTGGAATATAACTTTTCCACATTTGATGCACATTCAGACTGACAATTTGATGGTTGTGGACTTGTAGAGTCTTGAGATGAACATCACAAAGACTTGCAAAGGCATTCAAGCAATGGCCAACCGCTTAAATGTTATGACAATGGCTGCTAAAAAACGAGAAAAAGGTCTCTTGCATGAAGAAAAAGCTTTATATAAAGAGAAAAAACTATTAGAAGTTGAGGTGTGTCATCTTAAGAAAGAGATTGAAGAAGCCACTAAGGAGAAGGCTAAAACCGAGCGTCTAAAGATTGAATTTGAAAAAGACAAAGTTGTGTTTTCTGAGAAGGAGAAAGACATGTTTGTCGAATTACAAAAAGCTCAAGATGCATATTTGGAAGTGAGTGAACAAACAACTTTTTTGAAGACTCAGCTTCAATCTACGACAAATGAGGTAGATCAGTTGACTCATGAACTTAAAGAAACTAAGATATTAGCAGCCAATAATATGTGTTGGGTTTTGAGGGGACAGTGGAACAAGTGAAAGTGCTTGGCCTACACATAGATTATAGTGTTATGGGTGCTTTTAAGGAAATTTAGGACAACAAATAATGGAGGTTGAGGATGATTGAATTAAAAAATCTGTAATCTTTTTTGTTTTAAGGAAATGAATCATATTTTTTATGTTTTTATTTTTGTCAATTTGGATCTTTTTTTAATGTTTTCAAACTTTAACCGTGTCGGTCGATTTCTACTATATTTAATCGCATCATTTTGAATGTGTGAACTTAATCAAATTTAATTGCATATTTAAATATCATCGACTTTATGTTTACATAACATGTATCAAAATCAATCATGTATAGTTGGTATCATGATTGACATTAATCATGTCAAAATCGATCATGCATAGTTGGTATCATAATTGACATTAATCATGTCGAAATCGATCATGCATAGTTGATATCATGATTGACATTAATCGTGTTAAAATCGATCATGCATAGTTGGTATCATAATTGACATTATTTGTGTATCATTCATGTATACTTATACCATGATCGACATTAATCATGTTGAAACAGATCATGTATACCTAATTATCATGATTGATTGTATATTGTGTCAAAACTGATCATGTATAGTTGGTATCATAGCAACATTAATCGTGTCGAAATTGATCATGTATACTTGGTATCATGATCAATATTAATCATGTCAAAATCAATCATGTATAGTTGGTATCATGACCAATGTTAATCGTATCAAAACTAATCATGTATAGTTGGTATCATGATTAACGTTAATTGTGTCAAAACTTGTAATAATGGGAACCATTTGCTCCAATGTCGTTGGATTGAATAAATGTCAAGTGCTTGAAATACATAATATTGCTAGCTACAAAATCAACAAACATTAGAAAGAAAGGAAAAAAAATAAGGAAACTAGTGTCATCAGTTGATATAGATATCATAATGAGGTTGACACCCCTATATCGACCTTGACTAAAGCATGCATCCTAATGAGGTTGACACCCTTAATTTAGTCATAATCCCATTTTAATTGAATTGAAAACAATATGAACATAAAATCCAACAATGATCAAAGTGGATTATCAATCGTAATAGAAACGCAAGTTCGTGACGTTTCATGTGTAAGGAATAACTCCACCATCTAGGTGTTCAAACAATAAGCGCCTTGTCCATCTATTTTGTGATGCGAAAAGGGTCAACCCACTTCAAAAAGAGCTTGTTAACAATCTAATTTAGTTGGACCCGAAAGGTTTTTAAGTGTTAGGTAGGGTCGGTCGTTCCCTCAAAGAGAGCCATCTTTGAGACGAGAAAATTTAACGAGATGTCTTCATTTAGGATTTTTCTTTAGAATGGCTAAAAATCCTGGGGTTTGTCAACAACTAATTCGCCTTCCAGTCATTGTAAATTAACAGCCTAGGCTTATAGCGCTTCTTGAGCATCATCTACCCTTCAACAAATTTCTTCGTTTTGTACTCTAAGTGTCACCTGGGCCTGCAAAGCTTTATCTATTAGATTCCTTGCCTCCTTATTTTCTCTCTGCATTTCCATCAATAGTCTTTCCAGCGTTGAGGTCTCTCCAATCGAATTACTAGACATAGTATTGGTTGTGTGCCTCATATTCATTTTTTTTTATAGATTTTGAAACCAAGGACAAGGGAAATAGTTTCACTGAGCCCTACGATGAGCACCAAAATGTTCTGGTTTGGGTATTCTCTTAGGAATTTGAGTACTTGGCCAAAAATATTTGAGTATCTTATCTTTCCCAAGATCTAGAATCCAATTTATATATTAGAGAATACCTCCCCCTTTTTGAGTGTTTATGGGCCACTACATGTGTAATGTAGTTTGTGGTCTGATTATTTTGAGGTGGTTTTGAGATTAGAAAGGTTTTTTTGTCAGCAATAATGTAACAAAAATCGCTTTTTGAGCACCTAACAAATGTCACGACTAAGGGTCGTCCAAATATTGATAATCGACTAAACATACTAAACAAAGTCGGTTGGCATAGGACCAAGAGGGTACACAGTCCTCCAGCCTCAAGCTCAAGGCACAAAAAGATTGGTTAAAGGTCTCTCAATGAAATGTTGCCCAAGTGTTTTCTGATCGCAATTCCTCAATCAACACAAGATTGGAAAGGTACAAATTTAAAGAAAGTTTTAACATTAATTGACACAAATGATAAGAACATATGTTTTTTTAACATTGTCACTACTTTCAATGGTAAATACTTCATATTTATATCATGATAAAAAAAAGTTTTAACAACCAACAATATTCAATTAAGTGGTGGTGATGATTGATGAGCATCAATAACTAATGGCGAGGCTGAAATAAGGTTTTTATTAGGAAGAACCAGTAATATAGATGGGAAAAATAGCAAATATTCGTTGACTTTGAAATTAATTTTTACAAAAAAAAAACTTTAATTAACTTCCTATTTTGTTATCACTTTTTAAATTGTTTGAATCAAAAACTTTGCTTAAACAATTCAAGTTTAGTTTCATTCGAACAAACGTAATCTTAATAAATAAATTAGTTTTGATGATATACATAATCATAATAAGAGGATAATATATTAAATTTAAATGAAAAAATAACTATTAGTGTATAATTTTCTAGCTAAGGTTAATTCTTTTAAACTCTCAATATAAATAAATTTTCTATTTAATGTTTCTCCAAAATTATATTTTATCGGCATGAGAAAATTTGACATAAATTACGTGCAAACGGTCCATGCATGCATATTTTAATATTCTAAACTTATGCCCCGGAAACTTGAACTATTGGAAAGTTGACTTGACCTTCGCTTCGAAGAGAAAGTCAACCAATGCTTCATTCACAAGGTAAGCGATGGTCAAAACCTACTCTGGAACACGTGGTACATGATTTATAATAAACACAACACGCCATGCATGCACACCAGCCCGCAAATTTGACGCCATGATAAAGATAAACGAGATGATCAACTAGAAGAAACATGTAACGGGAGAGCTGGCAGTGAAGATAATTTTTTTAAAATATATGTATCTTTCTTTTGTAATTGAAACATGTGGCGAGAGACAGATTTGATATAGTAATTTCTTTTAAGAAAAAAAGTATAATAAAAGAATCAATGCATAAGGTTAAAAAATTATAGAGGAGGCAATAAAAGTTGTATCAGTCTAGGACGAGTAAAAGATCCGACATGGATTTGATGATACATACATGTATATTAATTAGAGTAATTTGTTTTCTGAATTTCTTCTAGTCTAATAGTGGAAGATGTTTTTGGGGCATGGTAGCGTGAATGGAAGGTGGCACTGGTAATGCTGCTCCAAAGTTGGGAAGCAGGTCCTGAAAGAGTGGTGGTGCCTGAGC
This sequence comes from Pachyrhizus erosus, assembly GCA_026544285.1. Taxonomy (NCBI): domain Eukaryota; kingdom Viridiplantae; phylum Streptophyta; class Magnoliopsida; order Fabales; family Fabaceae; genus Pachyrhizus; species Pachyrhizus erosus. The sequence goes on along the minus strand of JAMLFT010002122.1, from coordinate 15,034 downwards.
AACATTAATTTCTCCCAAAGTGCAACGCCCTCGACTGCGCCCAGGTACGGTAGAACATGGGTTTCTTTGAGAAGACCGTACGGGTCCTCTTTGCAATGAATGGAGTACTAGATTATGATTATTGTGCAACCACTGCTCCCCCTCTAATGTTCTTGCTCCCCTTATTTTCTGCAAACTCACCAGCAGAATCATTGTTGTGAGCACACACATCTTCATGTACCAATGACCCATTTTCTGATAAGAAATTATTACACGCTTCTGATGTGACTGGTAGCAAAAACAAGAAAAAATAAATAAATATGAATTACCAAAAACTAAGAAGAAGAGAAACTTTGAAGATTAGGGATCAGAATAATGGCGGTGGTGTGTGTGTTTAATGAAGTTTAATGAGATGCTTAATTATATATATATAAGATGAGCTTTGATATGTTATACTAATGAGTTTAACGAAATCCGCGGCTTGAAATTGTCAAGAGCGGTGCAGATAGTCTAAATCAAACAACCATAATTTTCCTCTCAAATGCTAAGCATTCACATACTTTAATGTTATTTTAATTAAGTCTATGATCAAAGATTATAATTGACTTTATTTTGATTGCTACACATATCTACTTTCCGTCCTTTATATTATTTCTCTAGTCATGATGTGCTTTTTCCTTTCGTCTTCCTTTCTTTTTTTGGGGTCAACTCTAGTGATGTACATTACCAAGCATTTTCTTGGTCCATTTTACATTGCAAGTTTTTAGTGTTGAACGAGTCTAAGACCGTGTGACTACGCCATGGAGCTTATGTTTCATCGGTCCACAATATAAAATGGGCTTGGGTTTAATTTGTTCACAACCATTTCGATCTTCGGTAATGTTTTCTGTTAGATTGTTAATGATCAAAAGTCTGAACTATCATAAAATTCGTACAATAGAAAAGGAATACATGAAAGCAACATTTCATATAAAAAATACTTTTACGGTGTAACAAAAGCTATGGTGATAATATGTCAGTATCAATATTATTGGTTAAATAATAATACTGACTAAAAATTTGAAATAGGCCATCTAGTCTGTATGTTATGCAGATTGAACCGAACTAGAAGTAGTTTACAACTTGACTTTCTGGGCTCGTCAGTGATTTAATTAGTGGTATAACTATGGGTGAACTGGGCATGAAAAAATGAAAATGTTTTATGCAGCAATATGTGATTGTATAGTCAAACTACCTAGCTTAGTGAAATTGGAAAAAGGATCCCCTGTTTCTCTAAAAGTTGGTTCTTATATAACTTTTTGTTTTTATAATTAAAACTATGGAAATTTCTATGGTTGGAATTGTGTGCAGATGTTTTACCACTACGGACAGATAGTAGAAATCACTTTCAAATAAAAATCTTTCCTGTATAAATTTAGTAAGTAAATATAAATATGTTTTGTAAATATTTTAATTAAATTGTAATTATTTATGAGATATCGATCATTCTACTAACAAACGCGTCTAGTTCTATTTAATGGTCATATTTAATATTGCGATGCTGTATGTTGAAGAGAACAAATACTTACATATTCTTAATGAATTTTAAGATTAATTTAATTTTAAAATAATAATTTTAATTTATCGACTTCCTGTGAAGTTTTTAAACATTTTCAAACAATTATAAAATGTTTTCCTTTTATCAAGAATGTGTTCAAACGGAGAGACACTCCAATATTATTGGACAAGGCATTAATGATATGTTACGGCTACCTGTAGAGATTAACTTAAAGAATTACTATACAGGTCTTGAATCACAAACAATTCTGATGGGTTATGACTACTCAATTAGTTTTTTAAACGATAAGAGGTTTCTTAAGAAGAATTGTTCACCAAGTGAAGAATTAATTGTATAATGTATTTAAGTTAGATTTATCACATTATGAATTAATAAGTTTAGTTATCCTTTTGTTTCTTTAGTTTGAATTAATTGCAATGGTCTTCTTTAGTTTTTTTCCCCAGTTATTGAGGTCTTTCTATTTTTAAAATAAAGTAAATTTAATTAGTTTATTTGTCATTTTTTTTAATCTAGAATCCTTGAATTATTTTTATCCAAATATTTAGGAATTTATGGGTGATTTAGAATATAAAATCATTTTAATAATGTAAAATTTGACAGTGTAGAGAAGATTTAAAATAATTTGAAGAATTTTGCAAATTCATTTAGGTTTTAGAGTTTGTAGTTTTATGGTTTAAAGTTTATGATATAGGGTTTTATTGCATTTAAACCATAAAATTGTTCCCCATAAATAAGATGTACGAGAAAAATAATATTATATCATGTAAAAATAGTCTTTTTTATTTAAAAAATTCTTACATTATGGGTAACTCTATCATTTGAAAATATATGTATTTTATATTTAGAAGAGGATGATGTAACTTACACCAATTGTTACATTATTTAATAATTTTTAATTATATAAATTTTTTTTAAAACTTATCATTAGATTAAAAATTCCTTACATATATATTATATTTATCAAATTTTAATTAATCAAAGAACATTTGCAATCTCATTCGTATAGATCAAAATTAATGTAATGTATATTTCAAAATATACTAAAATATGAATAATTTGATCACCTTTATATTGAAGTTCAGTTTTTATAAAATTTGACATGAATAATCAAAATAATGTATAATTATAATTTAACTGTTAGATCTATCAAATTTACATATTATATAAAGTTATTAAATAATATAATAGTTTATATAAATAATACTGGTGTCATTTGATCTCTGTCTTATATATTTAGGTTCACTTTGTATGTTAATAAAAATTTGTGAGTTAATTAACATGGTGACTATGGTATTTGTAATAAGATGTGATATAATTGGTAGATAACATTGTCTTTTAAGCATGAGATCAAAAGTTTGATCTTTGGTCTATGTATATGAAAAAATATTTGTTGAAAAAAGTTAACTATTTAAATAGATCTTAGTATCTTATGAATTAGCTCTTAATTTTCAATTGAAGGATATCCGACTTCACTAAAAAAAATATAATTAACAAATAATCATACTTCTTATACATGCAGTTTAGAGTTGGTAAAATAGGTTGTCAAGCTTAACATGACCAATTGAGCTAAAACACAGACATGGACTAGTTTAATCTAACCTACACTTTTTTCGAACTATTTTTTTTAGGTCCAACCTGATCCTATACTAGATGATTGGATCAAATTATCCTTAACTATTTTTTTAATAAAATAACATAATTTCAAATCCATAAAAATAAATACAATAAATTTCAAACATAATTCTTAGTCACATATTGACAACACAGCCTTTGATTTTAATTTTACCTCACTTTTTGCTCACCTCACGGTGTCACCAACACAGGGTCACCCAATTTCTTCATTCACACACTAAAAGTAACGCCATATAAGATTTAATTCCTTTTAGAAAAATCACATGCATACACTATCCAAAATTCGAAACTCATCTTACTGATAATACAAAATTTAATTTGTTGTGGTTAGGGTTTGATTTCTTGTTCAGTCTTGTACAAAAGAATGTCTATACGGCAACATTTTAAATTTATCTCTGTACGTATATTAAAGAATTAGTCTCTAATTCTGACTGAAAGATATTGCGGGCACAACAAAAAAACGATCGGTGAATCGTAACCAAATTTATAAGTCACAGATACGATAGGAAATAGATAAATATAACATAAAGCGTATTGGATATAGTAAATCTTAAAAAAGTATAAATAAAAGAATGAATGCATAAGATTAAAAAGTGTATAACAAGCAGTGACATTTATCCTTACATACCTGGTTGTGTTTCAAACTTTATGTTGAAATGCAAATGAATTGAGCTGGTTCCTGTTAAAAAAAAAAAAGAAAGAAAATTGAAAACTGTATTATTAATTAATGGTCTCTGACAATGATCATATATGTATAGTTTTGACTGGGAAGGTGTTTTTCTAATCCAGTGTAAGATTTTTCCAGGTGCCATTTGCGTTAATATATGGAAGGTGGTAGTGCTTCTCTAAAGTTGGAAAGAATGTCCGGAAAGAGTGGTGGTGGTGGTGGTGGCGGCGGCGGCGGTGGTGCATGAACAATTGAACATGGCCAACCAACCACAGTAATTGCACTGCACTCAAAGTGAAGTCCCCTCGACTGCGCCTTGGTACGGTTGAACAGAAGATGGGTCAGGCTTTCTTTCAGAAGCACGTATCATGGGACCTTCTTTCTAGATTATTGTGCAACCATTGCTGCCCTTATTTTCTGTAAACTCAACAGCAGAATCATTCTTGTCAAAACACACATCTTCTTCTACCATAAGGAAACACTTTTCATGTCTTTGAGGACCAAAACCAACTTAACATCCATTATCAAAAACTATGTATAAACTTTGAAGATTGGGGAGACAACCATAGTGGAATTTTAAAGAGACTCGTCTAAATCAAACACCTCAAATGCCAACCATTCACCTACTTTAATATTATTTTAGTTACGAGTTTCTAACTAAGGGTGTGTATGTAAAACACTTACCTTACAAACAGTCATGTTGAACGTAAATTACATTAACCTCAATGAGACAAATGAGTTACAAACACTCCCGTTTTAATGGTATCAAAATTCAATTGATTTAATCCATGTCAATCACAATTACATTTAATGTTAATTGGTGTTTATCTTTTTTTTTTCATAATAATTTAATTGATTTGAATAAAATAATAACAGTTTTTTTTTACTAAATAAATAAATAAAATCAGACCCGTTTTTCATTAAATAGGCGCTACTTACATTTAATAAATAAATAAGTCATATTATTAATAGTTCAATAAATATATTCATTTTCATAAAAAATGAATTATCTTTTATTAATAAATTTTATAATATATTAATAATATAAAAATTAATAATTAATATGTTTAAAAGTAATTATAGATTTTTTATAAAATAAATATTAATTAGTGTCAATACTGGTTAAAGTAATAAGTGTAATTTTTTTTATTAAAATACATAAAAATATTTTTCTATATTTTTTAATTGTACTTTAATACTATTTTTAATAAAAAAAATTAGTTTGTTAATCAGTATTTTAAGAACAGTGATTAGTAAGATCTTTCTTATAAATAAAAAAAATATTATAATTTATTTTTTATATTAAAGATGGAAAGTAGTATAACATTATATTAATATCACACATGTGTTTATTTAATATACGTACATCATGCACATAATAATATTATTTATAATATTTTTTAAATATTAAAATATATAAATCAATATTATATAATTATTACATACCCACACAACATATGTATTTAATGTATTAAATAGTATTAATGTACGTATTTAATTAAATAGTAATATTTGGTGTTTAGGTTTATTTCATTTGTATAAATATTTATCATATCTTCTTAAGATTAAATCTTTATTAAATAAATTAATTATATCATATTCTTGTTAAAGGAGTGAAAAACAAATCTAATAAATGATAAACAAGTTTTTTTATTTTAATCATAAAATGTGTAACAATAATGTATTAGGATGCCTATCTAAAAATCTTTTTTCATTTTCATTAAATTATGAGTAATGTCCTTATATATATAATTATCATTTAAATTAATCAATTGTATAAATATTAGTATAATAAAATTTAAATTCATGATAATATTAATTTTAATGATTTTAATAAATTAGATATTTATTTTTTATATATAAAATCAAAGTTAGTATTTAATAAAGCGTATGTGAAAATTCACCAATCATCACACACAAATTGGTGTATAAGTAATTTGGGTTAAGTTAAATTTAGTCTAATTTTTAATCTAACACAGTTAAATTTAATTGAATTCACTTATTTGTTTTGAAACTTATTATTTTCGTCTCATGTTTGTTAAATACACCCTCTTCTTTCTTTTATATTTTTATCATTAAATATATTTTTTAAAATTCTATTTGTACATTTCTATATTTATTATTCTTTAAAATTATATTTTATTATATTTATATTTTTATTATCCTAACTGATTCGAAGATAGATGTGATTCACAATGCTCCTCAATTTAAAGTGGTTAGATTGTTGAAGGTGCATGAAACGTCGGTCACCAGAATATCATCTCTTTGTCCTTTCCTCCCAACACCTTTGATAATGACTCTAATGGAAACTTTGGCATCGGCTCTGACGATGCCTCCGACGGTGGCTCCAATGACTAATTTGTTTATAATTACATTATTTATCCTAGATTAATGTAAGAGTTGTAACTAACGGTTAATGGTGAATCACTTAAATTTGTTTATTATTTTTTAAATCTTTCTTTCTTTATATATTTATTGTATAATATTATATTTTTTTATATTAAAATTACATCTTTATATAATACTATAAATATATATTGATTGTTAATTTTATTTGTTATTCATTAAAAATGAAATCTCATTTTATTTTTTAGACTTGATTTTAATAGAAATTTCTCTTTCAATCTTTTAACTTTATGTGTTTAGGGTATTTTCTTAAACTTCAAGTTTTATAAGTTTTATGTTCAAATAAATAAGTGTGTACACCAACAATTTTTAAAATGTAATGTGATAAGGTATGTATAAATGAATTTAGTTTTTATTATTGATTACTAAAATAATTTTTCAAAATTTATTTATGTTATTATCAAAAGTCATTTCTAAAATCATGTACTTTTATAATAATATATACTAATTTTTGAAAGACATTTATGAAACTATAACATAATTTAGAAATAATTTTTTGAAATTGATATATGTTATGAAATTATTAAAGATAAAAACAAACACAACAATGAGTATAATAATGTCAAACAAACAAGATATAAGATTAAATCTAACTATCAAAGAGATAATAGGTTTACAAAACAAAAAAATAAAAAGACGACTTTAGTAAAAGAATGAAAGAAGTGTAAGAGTTTAGAAAAATATAACTTGGGATGTAAATTAATATTACAAATGATATAATTGATAATAAAAAATAATAAAAATGTTAAGGTGTACTTAGTAAATATGGGAAGTGTAAATAACAAGTACCTTTGTTTTTAACTATGCAACCTTATCTTAATTGGGTTGGCTTATTGGGTTAAACAATTAAAAATAATAATCACCTTTTTTTTTTTAACAAAAATACCTCAAAATTAGTATTGATTTAATGGTTCTTAATTTTTAAGATAAAATATATTTTAAGTATCTTTAAAATTATTAATGTTCATATTATATTTTCCTAAAAAAAATTTATTATTTTATTTTCTTTAATTTTGAAACATATTTTTTTTGTTCTTCTAATTTTGGAATGTATCTTGATCTTAAACATGTTTTAGATAATATTTTTTACAAAGAAAAATCTACTTTAGATAACACTTAAGATCAAAAATGACATATTTCAAAATTAGAATGATCAAAATAATACAAAAAAATTTAGGATATAATATGGACATTTATAATTTTATTAAAAAAACCTAAAACATATTTTATCTTAATTTTTTTAGTGAATGTCAATAATTATGTCACACACCTAAACAATAATTCTTAAAATACTGAAAATTCAAAATAGTAATCCAAAAATTTTAATTATAAAAAATATTTTACAACTCAGTTAATATTCATAAAACATAAAATTATTTTCACAATTAGTTTTCATAAAACATAAAATTAGACTATTATTATTATTATTATTATTATTATTATTATTATTGTTATTATTATTATTATTATTATTATTATTATTATTATTTAGTTGGATTAGATCGAGTTCATTGAATTTAAAACTTATGAATCTATTATCTAATTCACTTTTAATTGGATGTACTAAAAAAAAGATTATTATAATTTTTTATCAGCTGTTGTTGATATATTTTTTTTAAAAAAAAATATCCTTATCCTTTCTCTCTCTTATAATTCTTCATCCATTTTTCTTAAAAAAAAAAAGAAAAGTATACCTTTCTCTAATCTCTACTCTTTCTTGCCTACTAGCAGCAAACTTATATATTTACAAAAACATCTTTGAAAAGTAGTAATGATCCTATTGTAGAAAGTGTGATTCATCAATCTCTAGACCATTTAGTTATCACTCTTAGAGGATATTTTTGAATCTTTTCATTTAATGGGATGGATATCTCAAAGGAGTTTGTATAAATTTAGGTACGATGCTATGCGATGCTTTTTTTTTTTTCTATAACTCTAGTTTTGAATTCTATTTATTTTCTTTTGTTTGTGTCTATCATTGAACAAAAAATGCTATAGCAGTATGAAGTAAAATTGATTTGATGATTGTCGTATTCTATTTGCACATCTTTCTCTCTTTCACATAATGATCTAAAAATTAATCAAAATTACAAGATTTTTTCTTTAATTGCTACAATTTTTATTGTTCTTTACACAAACAATTACTCTTAAAAAGTTTGACGGAGTGTATTTAAAAAGTGAGGGTAATTTGGATTAAAAAAAAGAAAGGAGGTATATAAGTAATAAAAGAGAAATATAAATATTAATTGTCTAAAAATACTCAACTCAACCCCTGAGTTAATTCAATCCACAAAAATATAATTAAATTGTCAGATATAAATAAATTGGATTGAATCTGACAAATTGATGAGTTGATTCCAACCCGCTTGCACTCCTACGTATGTACTGGAGCAAACACATATGACATTTATTCACGAAGCCTCACATATACGTGTATGTAATCGGGGCCATATTTATACAAAATACTGGAGCAAATAGCGCCCATATATAAAATTCTGGTAGATGTTAACTCACTCTGTTTCCAAACTAGTCAATCCAATACAATAAGACGACTCCAATAAAACAAGCAGTCACTCATTTACAATGCAAAAACGGCAAAAGGAAAATTTTATTGTAAAAGGACAATTTGAATGGGCAGACGAAAACCTTGTCAACTCAATGCAACAAAACATTCAATGAAACCCCGCTTAAAAAGGCAGGGGGAGAAAAAGGGAAAAACAAAACCTCTCAATATTATTTGAAATCCTATTTTCTTATATCCTGGATGAAAGCAAGCTATGTTACTGTACAGTTGCAACCCGCCTTGGTAACCTGGTTCACTAGTGTACAATGTCACTTCCTCCTGGTTGCCGATCCGATCGTCGGTGTACGAATCTGTAAAATATACGACATCCAAAAGGTTAATAAAAGAAAATTGCTAACAGTTTACTAAAATAGTAAAATCTAATGCAAAATTGTAAACCGCATGGATTGAGTAATCGGTATTGAGATGTCTATATGGTATTTTGCAACCATATCCATAAGACAGACACTAAGAAAGTAATGTTCACAACCTATGTCCGTTATATAAAGCAAATAATCTTAATATGATATTAAGATTATGCTTCTTCATTCTAAGTAGTGAAAACATACCATAATTAAACACTGCACCAACCATTTGGCAGTGGCAACACGATATGTTCCTAAAATTCAGACTACAACCTACTGGAGTGAAGATTTAACTTCATATAAGACGGCCTCCATCATTAATTACTTGAATTTTGGTTCCTTTAAAAAATCTAGTAATTTATAAGACAACAAAAAAAATCCTCTTACTAACACACAATTAGAAAATAATATTTTTTATTTGTTACATATCCAAGTCAACGAAATTTGCCCATTTGATGCTTCAGTCACTAAACATATATTGAATTTAGTCAAACATTTTCCTCCATACTTAATATGCTAAACCACCACATTGGCACGTATTTATCATGCACAAATTTCTCTTGTAAATTAGTTCAAACAAACAAAACATGTGAAGAAAAATGGATAAATATAATTTTTATAAAGGAAGCGAGATGCTTTGATTTATTGCCTAACGATTCAGCAATAACTGCTGACCTTATATACAGCTTCAAGCAACAGGTTGATCAAATTCTCTTATCCCAATCTGGCGTAATTGTTGTAGATGATCAGCTATTTCCTGCAATAATTTAAGTCCTTCTCCATTGCTCGATAAGTTGATACTACGCTTAAGGAAATTCAAGTCTGCCTCAAGATCTTGCAACCTTCCAATAAAATCTGAAACCAAACTTCCAGTAGAAGATAAATCATTATTTCCACAGAGCACAGGGGAGCTATGTCCATTGTAGCCAAGCTCACCATTTTTCTTGCAAACTGGAGGTTCTTTAAATGAGGAATCATCACCCATGACATCTGAATTTAATTTAAGTGAAGAAACAGATTCTTGCTTTAGAATATTACTATCCAACTTCTCACAGTTTTCTGGGGATTCCTTTTCATCATTTTCAGATTTTAGCCAATTGTCCTGAGATTGATTAGTATTCAGGAAAAAGTAAACTTGCTTCTCCAACTTCTTCAAACATTCGGAAATATATAACCTTTCATCTTGAAACTCCAATGGTGAATTTTTTACAGATTGAACATTCTGTTTTTCCAGAGATGTGGGTAGAAGAACTTCAGCTTTGTCAGACATATTAGTATTTTCAGCAACTGACTTTCCAAGGAAACTTTCATCCTTTTCAATGCAATGATCCAATCCAATATCTTTCACCATCATTTCAGAGTTTATCTCTACCTTGTTTTCCAGCACTGATTCATCAGGGAGCTTCTTCCTATAAAACTCAAGCTTAGCCTTCAAGTCTTCAATCTCTTTCTCCTTCTCAACAAGAAGGTCATTAGCTTTTTGCAAAGCTTCTGTTTCATACTCTGACTCCTCATCCATCATTCTTAAGTACTGCAAGGCTTCCATATGTAATGTTGCCTTTTCTTCCTGTAGCCTTGTGATCATGGCTAATGCTTGATTTGCAGCAACTGCAGAAGCATTTCTTTCTTCCTCCAGCTCTTTATACAAAGCATTCATAAGTTTCCTGTCATGATCAACTTGTCTTTTTAGCCTGTCGACTGCACTTTCACCTTCAATTTCACTGACAATGCTTCCATCAAGAGACAAACCAGATTCGTTTCGCTCAAGTGAAATCATTTTTTGAAGTATCTGCATTCCAGCAGAGTTAGAAACATCAGAAGTCTTCACTTCATCACTGTTTATAGACAATCTAGGACTGATATCATTAACAGACAGATCAGTTCCTCGGGTAGCTGAAAATTGTGACAGCAATATCTTCAAATCTTCACTAATTCTTGTAGAATCCTTTCCAAGCCAATTTTCTACGAGCATGCCAGGTCTTCCTCTGTTACTGACAGCTAGCTTATAGGCATCACCGAGATCTAGTAAATTGGGATTTTGCTGACCAATATCACTAGAAAAGGGGGTTGATTCTAAACCTGCTTCAGATGTTGTTGGCTTATCAACTGACTCAATTATTTCCACATTGTCCGTGGTTATTCTTTGCTTAGATTTTATCCCCAGTTCATCGGTTGTCAAATCATCTATAAAAATAATGGACAAAAGGTTCAAGTTAGTACAAATACTCATGGTACTTATGGACTAAATAAAATGTTTTCTGTTTACATAAATAATTACTAAAATATCATCTTGTTTTTTACTTTATTTCATGTGTTTTTAAAGATATGTAAAGGAAAAACAACAACAAAATCTGGTTTTCACTATTTTCCAAACAAATCTTTGACAACAGGAAACAAAGTGAAAATAAGATGATATTTTTGTAATAATTTGTGAAAACAGAAAATGAATGCAGAAAACGTTTTCTCAAATCATACATGCCTTTATTTTTCAGCTACGAAAAAGGTAGAATGACTTTTTTACTCGTTTATAAAAATGACTTGGCTATTAAGAACTAGCTTATTTCTTTTCATCAACTTTCTGCAAAGAACTACAACATACTCGTTCATTCTTCAGATACAAGTATTACATGGTATATAAAAGCATCTGCAAAAAATAACTTACAGTTTTCCTTTGATACTTCAACAGGAACTGCTATTTTATTTGACAAAGAAGGGATATCGTTAGAGGGAATAGGCTCTCTTGGAGAAGGACAGACAGCATTTCTCTCAACCTGCTGCTGAGAATCAAGTTCGGTCAAACCCTTCCTGCTTTCCAGTGTTGCTCCTGTAGAGTTAGTACCATGATTATCTGTATTATCTAATTGCATTCCTGACTCTGATAAAGATGGCTGAAGTTCAGAAGCCGAAGTCTTGAGCTTCTCTGAAGCCAAATTCTCATTTAAATCAAGCGTGCAAGGCTCCATATGTTCACATGGAACTTCTATATCTTCCTTGGTGTCATCTGTACCCTTAACTGGGATGCTTGTATCAGCATCATCAGATACGGAAACTTCTGGTTCTGACTCAGTATCAGAAGTAATCTTTAGCTTAGTGTAACCTACATGAGACAAAGGATCTGCCTGTTTATTTCTAAGGCGTGTAGCTCTGGCTGAAACAAATGGTTTTGCTCTTCTTTTCTTGTGAAAATTGTTTCCAACAACATTTGATACATCAAAATCAGCACCGCCAGACCCAATTGACTTGGTAATCACCAGCCTTCGATCGTAACCTTTTAAAGCCCATAGCTCGTTACAACAAGAACAGCATTTTGCACTCTCATTTTCACCAAGTAATGGATCCTGATCAAATCTGGACTCAGATCCCTCCCCTAATTTACCCACCAATAACCTGTAGGTTTCAGCATTAGATTTGTTGATTGTAGCAAAAGAGAAGAGGCAACTTTCACACATTCCTTGAACATTTACTAGCTTATCATGTGCACGACAATGAACTAAAGAAGAAATCTCCGTCTTGTGACCACTACAAATCAAGTCCCAATAATATCCCCCTTTCTCCTTGCCTAACACGTGATCAAGCCTCGAGCAGAACAGGCATGGTATTTGCAATTTGCAGTAACTAGCAAACTTTGTTATAACATAAGAAAACACAGCATCAATAAACAGGAAAAAGATCAGCAACCATTCGAGAAAAGCAGATGCCAGTGCCGTGGTAACACTTGGGGGGAGTTTATACCACGCAGAAGATGAAATTCCCGTGGTAGCCATCATCCACCCTTCAAAAGGAGAAACGGATTGCTCAAAGTTGAAACAGATCAAACTTTGACCTTCTTCCCAAGATGATATGAATAATTCAAGGCAAAGGGTTGAAACTGAATACACTTAACAAGGAAAAGAAAAAGAAAATCAAAATCAGAAATATTGTTTATCAATTAATAATCTGAAATTTCATCAAAAAAAATATTGACAGTGTTGAAGAGAGGGTGGCGGTGCATAAACACGTTACTTAAAACAAGATCAAGCATTGAAAACTGAAGCTGGAAGTTAGAATAACAAATAATTAATTTTAATTAATAAGCTAAACTTGAACTAATAAATTGACAAAAAGAAAATCATGATGTACTAAGAAACTTTCGGGTAAAAGTAAGAAACAAATTGAAACGTAAATCTTATTCCTACCATTATCTTAAGCAGACGAAACGTAATTGAAAATTTCAAAGTATAAGATAGAGAATTAAATAAGGCAACAGAGAGGAATTGTTAGTAACGAGTAATCAGTTATTAGAGGAAGTGAAGGCAATAATAGAAATAGATGGAGAAGAAGAAAATGAAGTGAAATACCTTATGATGATTATATTATATGATATGATGCGAATGTTGAGAGAGAAAAAGAGAGTAAAATCATATGGAGAGAATATAAGGCGTTGTTGGAATAGCAGGAGAAATGTCACAGACCCATCCAAACAAAGTAAACCAACCGAAAGGTTGAACTTTCCAACGGAAATCCACGCACAATTCACATTCACTTTTTTTTTTTTCCTTTGTTTTTGCGCGGAAAAGAAAAGAAAAAGATAAGAAGCCGACAAGGACAAAAAGGTCTACTGATTGATGAGTAAGGATTGTGAGAGATTAGAGGAAAATAATATCCAAACACCAAAAATACCCCTTCCAAATAAGGATCAAATGAAAAAGAAAAAAAAAGAAACAGTAATTAAGTGTCTTATCTAATAGGTGTTTAAATGCTCAAAAAAATTACTCTCGTACTGAGAACACACTTTTATTTTTACAAAATTTAATAAAAGTTTGTTTTTTCAATTTTTATATAAATATAAAAATATAATCATTTATATTTTCTTTTATTTTCACCCATTCTTTTATCATCCAAATAATAAATCAATTCTAAGAAATAATCATTTTTCTTAAAGTTTCTAAAAAAAATTATTTATCTAATAAATTAAAATAAACACGCACTAAATTCTTTTTATTTGTTGAACCAACACGTACTAAACTTTACCATTCAATGACAGAGAACGTTCCACAAATTAGTATAGTTGCAGTTGGCCTTTCTCTTTCTGTTTTTCCCTTTCAAAATTAATTTTTAATTTTTAATGAATATTAATTTGATTGATAAAAATAAAAATTAGAAAGAATCAAGAATTATTTTCAGAGAATTCTTATTAAATTTTCATTTGTACAAAAATTATAAATAAATATAATATAATTTTAAAAAATAAAACTTTAAAAAATTAAATTTTAATATATTGTATGTTAAAAGAAAGAAACACTTAAAAAACTCAAAAACATTAATTATTTTTAAAGTGATAAATTATAATGGCTAATATTTTAAGACGGATTTAACACAATCCTCAAATCTCATTATTCTACTAGAATAAATGATAAAAAAATATAATATATGTAAATAAAAATGTTATTTAAGTTATGTTTGAGAAAACTAATAGAAAAGTTAGTTGAAAGTTAAAAATTAAAAAATTAATTTCTTAAATTATAAATATTTTTTAAATTATTTATTAAAGTAGTCAAAAAATTAAAATAATAAAAATAGACATATTTATATAAAATTTAGTTTAATTTTATTTGTAAATATCTATTTTGGGATATTTATAAATTTAGCTTTTAATTAATTTTAAATATTTATAATTTTTATTTATAAATTAATTATTTTAATTATTATATTTTTACATATTTTTTGTTATTCATCTTATACTATATTCTAAAATATTATTAATCAAATTTATAATAAAGTAAAAATAATATAATTTTAAGTAAATATCATATTTCATTAAATTAATTAGTGTAATGGTTAAACTATTTTGAAGTATAATATTAAAAATAAAAAAATATATATAA